>CAJNDV010007925.1:41085-51149 GCA_905221635.1 Symbiodinium sp. CCMP2456 | reverse complement strand
GGTTTTAGGGTTTTAGGGTTTAGGGTTTTAGGGTTTTGGGGTTTAGGGTTTTAGGCTTTAGGGTTTTAGGGCTTTAGGGTTTTAGTGTTTAGGGCTTTAGGGTTTTAGAGTTTTAGGGCTTTAGGGCTTTGGGCTTTAGGGTTTTAGTGTTTAGGGCTTTAGGGTTTTAGAGTTTTAGGGCTTTAGGGCTTTGGGCTTTAGGGCTTTAGGGCTTTAGGGTTTAGGGCAGTTCTCTAAATTAGGGTCCCTTATTTCAGGGTCCTATTCAGGGTTTATGGTTTAGGGATAGACTAGGGTTTTGGGGTACATTCTAGTATTCTTGTCATAATGCGCCCTGAGGAATAGTGCTTTAAGCTTCGATTCGATCCTTAAGGTCCTAGTCCATAGTTTAAGGTGTTTATAAGGGACCTGTCGCAAGTGCGCAAGACTCTAGAAGACCAGCTAGCCCTGAAGAGCCATTAGGGTTTAGGGTTTTTAGGGTTTAGAGTTTAGGGTGTAGGGGTTTAGGGTTTAGGGGTTTAGGGTTTAGGGTTTATAGGGTTTAGGGTGCCATATAACATTGGACTGGATAGTTTGGGCTTGGGGCCGGCTTGGGGTTTCGCCTCTGCCCCGAGCTGGTCAGGATCAACCGGCCTTCAGAAAAGTGAAACAGGTCTTATGTAGCCATCTTCCCTGCTGACCCCTAATCCCTGAGCCCTGGAAACCGATAAGCCCGGGAATCCTTCATCGCTGCAAGCCTATCTTCGGAACCATTCCATAAGCCGAATCCCGAAGCCCCAAACGTAAGCCCAAAGCCCAAACCACCTTAAAGATTGAATCCTAGGCCATAGGCCCTAAAACCTGAACTCCCTTACCATAGTCCCCATTCTGAAGACATATTCCGCCTTGAGCTCTTCTTCCAGAGGTGGCTCGGAGCTGTCTCCTCGGATATCGACAGGGCCGCTTAGTGAGCCCTGAGCCCCCCAAAGACCTTCTGGCCGACGGCTTTGTAGGGTTGCTCTCGCAACTCCGACACGGGAAAAAACCGCGTCTCACGATTCACAGTGCGGTTTAGGGTTTAGGGTTTCAAAAGAGTACCAGGCTACCAAACAGCAGAAAATCAGAATGCTATCGCGCAGTATTTAACATCAGTTGCGGCCGATCGAAGCTCTCGAAAGGGACAAACTTGGACCCTCTTGTCAATGTAGGGCAAGATCCCAGAATCCCCGGTGAGGAGTAGTAACCGAGCAATGCAATAAAGGAGCCGAATCAAGCAACGTTTAGTATTCAGCATGCCATTGGAACGTAGTACTTCAACAACTCCGCTGAGCACCGAATGCACTACCTGTAGTCTCCATGGTAGTTCCTTTTTTTGGTTTAACCAATTATATATTAAGGATTTTTTAAGGCATCCTCAAAAAGGAACTACAATGGAGACTATAGGTAGCCCAAAACGGCGAGATAGTGGGGCCATTCAGCGGGGCTTCCAACAGAGCGCAGTCTCTGACGACTAGACGACTACAGAGGCTTCGGAAGCATTTCAACTTAATTAAGCAATATATACCTTAAAATATAGGGGCCTTAATATTATATACCTTAAATTGTAGGGGCCTTTAGTATTATGATTTAAGGTATATTCCTTAGTTAAGGGGTATTGGGTTCTCTTTGGTCACAGGCGAGCTCAGACAAGAATGACATTTGCAACCATGGGCAACTTTAAGTGCTTGACTTCGTGATAGTGTTTCGGTGATACATGCTACTACAGTGAGGTCACTTATATCTGTCGACATGCAGGAACACAATAAATGATAAACACACATATTTCGAATCCTGAGCAATTTCCCAAGTAATTAGTTTGAATCAGTACCTTCAAGCTTTCAAACTATCGAACATTGCATGCCATAGCAGATGATGCGCTGTGCTTTGGTGTTGGGTGGATTGGCCTGTCAGGCTGAACAAGCCGTGCAGGGGTGGGATATACGGATCCATGAGGGGCATGTCGAGTTTACCTAAACCCTCAACCCCTAAACCCCTAAACCCAGTCCTAAAAAGGGTCCTCCACTCAAAACCCCTAAACCCGACGGTGTGTACGGTGCTTCCTGCCTGTGGCAGTTGCTGTGGGAAGAACGCTGCATAAGTAGCCAGTCAATATCGCGGTGCGGTACTCGTTGACATCACTACTCAGGAACATAAGCAAGCTCTACTTTGTGCGTCATGTTGGGAGTACACTGGAACTGTTTAGGGTTGGTAAACTGTCACAATGTTAAGAACTGGGTTTGCAAAAAACATGCCCCACAGCAACCTGCTACCACTACTACTCTATGTTAATATGTTGTAATTGAGTGGTCTTGACTTATGAAGGGAGTTGAGTGGCGCTTCATCTCAAGTCGAAGCTGTGCAATTTCGCCCTGCTTGAAGCAGTCCTGCCGGGAAACCGGGGCAGCTTAGGATGTGGGCAGTTCTCTAAACTAGGGTCACTTTTCGCATCCTTTTTTATAAGGGTGCCGTACTAAAATGGGGACCTAAAGTGGGACCCTAATTTAGAGAACTACCCATGTGAGATTCGAGGGTTCGTTTCCGAGTAAACCTTCAATCTTGCGAGAGGAGGGCCTCGCCACATTGTAATAGTTTAGGGTTTAGGGTTTAGGGTTTAGTCTACCATGATACGGTTCATGCTATAAATCATGCAATGCCCATAATGAGGAATGTACCATTCAACAGTAGTGTAAACACCCCCCCCCCCTCCTATCCTTTGGAGGGTGTGCCAATCATCCAACACCACCAACCCCTCTCTCTTTTGGTTGATGATTTTCCCAATCCCTAAACCCTAAACCCTGAACCCTAAACCCTAAACCCAGAACCCTTTTACACCTGGACTACGCAAATGCCAGGAACAAACCCAGGACCCTAAACCCTGAACCCTGAACCCTAAACCATGGGGTTCAGGGAGAGCTTTGCTCTGTCTCTCCGCTCGCTTTCCCTCTCAGAACCCCCCCCGAACCAAAACTCAACTAAACCCTCTTTTGTTGCCCTCTCGCCTCCCTTCCGAGAGCACAAACCCTCTAAAGCCTAAGCCCCGAATCCTAAACCCTGAACCCTAAACCCAACCCTGAGCCTTCAACCTTAAACTCTGCAAACCCTTAACCCTCCCCGCCCTGGAAGTCGTCCTTGACCTTGTTGTCGTCCTGCGGCGTGTTCGGTCCACATCGAGGTGTCTACGTCCCCCGGCTCAGGGATCTTGCTCTGAACCCCCCTTTGGAGTTTAGGGCTTCGGGCCATGGCTGGGTTCCGGTTATAAGGGCTTACGGGTCAAGGTTTGTGGTTCAGGGCCATAGGTTAAGAGTTCAGGGCTCGTTCAATGAGCGCGTTTAAGTTTAGGAACTAGCTGTGGCCCAAAAAACCTACCCTTTTAAGGACTTATATATAGAAACCATAATAGGCAACCCTAAAAAGGTAGGTTTTTTCGGCTACAGGTAGGGTTTACGAGTCCTTGAACTCCGAGCTCCATCAAGTATTCAACTCGAAGCTTGCCGGCCAAGGTCTCTTCCTTACGCCAGAACTGAAACCTTAGACCCAAAACCCTAAACCCCGAAACCCTAAATTCCGAAACCCTAAACCCCGAAACCCCGAAACCCCGAAACCCAAAATTCCGAAACCCAAAACCCCGAAATCCTGAACCCCTAAACCCTAAAACCCTCGATCCTTGGCAGTCCCAAGCCTCTCCCTTCCACCAAAACCCGGAAAGCCTAAACCCTAAACCCTAAACCCTAAACCCCCCTAAACCCTAAACCCCCCTAAACCCTAAACCCTAAACCCTCCAGCGCCCTTCGAGTCTCGAGCGCTCAATCCGATCTTTCCCTAAGGGTCCATGTGCTCATATGGGCGTTTTCGAGGGGTACCTTTGTTTCAGGGTCCTTATAACAGGGATCCTACTATTTAGGGTACAATATTAGGGTCCCCAATTCCAGGAATCCTTATTTTAGGGTCCTTATGATATAGGGATCCTACTATTTAGGGTGCTATTTCAATTCCAAGAATCTACCATCTAGTATATGCATTGGCCTTGATGTAGTCCCTATATAGGTACTTTACGGCCCATGTTTTTGCTATATGAATACATGGACCCTTAAGGGTTCACAAAATGGTGGAGGGCTAAGGGTGTCGATTTGTGTCAGCCTAGGGTTTAAGGTTTAGGGGTTTGGGGTTTAGGGCTTAGGGTTCTGAATTAAAGAGTCGAGTCTAGTAGAGGCTAAGGAGATTTGGGGAGGATTAGAGATTAGCATGTAGAAGACACTTGGCAGGTGTTCTTTGCATATACCCCAAACCATCGAAGAGCAGGGATCAACAAAGGAGGCTTCGGCTTCTTGCAAGTTGGGGCTGGCCCCACACTGCATCCGTACGACTACAAGGTCTGCTCCGTCCTGGCATTTGTTGTTCGCCATCGTTCGCCTGACTTGGTGCTAGTGTGAGACAGCACACGAAACAAACAAAACCGTGCTTGATTGTTTTGGCGCACTGTATACCATAACCATGTAGAGAAGCAAGTAACTGTGTCAGGGCACGCGGTTCAGCATGAGCATTGCTAGCAAGCGACAGGGAGCAACATCGGGCACAGGTTCAACAAATGAGGGAACCCGCTGTGGGGAGCAAAGGCCCTCGATATGTACATATAAATCTACAATATATAATAGGGTTTAGGGTTTAGGGTTTAGGGTTTAGGGTTTAGGGTTTAGGGTTTAGGGTTTAGGGTTTAATATATACACATGTAGATACCAACGGAAAACCCCGGCGCTGCCGCTTTGGGCTGGCCCCCAGATACCCTGGTCATTTTTGACCAACCAGCAAGGTTCGCATTTAATTTTGCTAAACCCTTTCTTTCCATTGGACTCAAGTCTTGATAGTCTTGCCAGACCTCTCTCGCTAAACCCCAAACCCTAAAGCCCTGAGCTTTCAGCCCCCACCCCTACAAGCCGACTGCCTGGAACCTTCCAGTTTCCAGCCGAGATGCAGGATGAAACTGTCCGGGCTAACACCCCAGTACCTGTGGTTGCAAGGGTTTTGGGCTGTTTGGGCTTTAGGGTTCAGGGCTTAAGGGCCATAGGGCTTTGTCAGGGCTCATGTAGCTGAGTGCTAGTGGACGCGAGGGTGATATCCAGGGCTCCACAGCGTCATTTCTCACAGATCACAGTCGTGAAGTTATCGCAGGGCGTTTCCCTCAACAACATGGTGTGCAAGCAAGCAACTCAACGTCCAAGAGCTTCTGGCTCTACTACAGGTTCACAGCACTTGGGAATGTGCATGAGAAGGGTTTCGGGCTTCTATAAGGTTTAAGGGTTACAGGTTGCAGGAATCTCGAATCGCAACATAGGGCATTCGGACAAGCCACTTGCAGGCGCTGTTTCGCAGCTGCGCCACGTTTGTTCCTGCTGCATCTAGCAACTTAGCAGCAATTGAAAGTAATTACTGCCCCAAACTAGGCGCATCCGCAGCCGTAATGTAGGGGCCTTACTAGTTAGAAAAGGGTGTGGAGGTATATTACACCATATTTCTAGTCACGAACCCCCAAAACCCTATTCTAGTTATCAAGGGTGTAGCCTTGCATCAGTTCGGCGACCTGAAGATATAGAAGCATGGCGCGAGGACTAAAGAAAGTCGTGCGGCTTAATGTGGGGGCCTCAATAATTAGAATAGGGTTTTGGGGCCCCCTATCTTAGGCTTAGGCTTGCAAATTCAGGATGTCAGTCTGTCAGTAAGAAGGGCAACAGCAGTAATGCCAATGCCACAAGGTCTCCAACATGCAGACCAGTATCGTCCTTGGTAAAGACCCTGTCGCGCTGAGCTCTGTGCAAGTCCCACTGGCAGTCGCTTACTGGCAAGATAAGTCCTAAACCCGAAACTATACACCCTAAACCCCAAAGCCCCAAACCCTGAGTCGGTGAAACCCTAGACCCGAGAAGCGCACCCTAAACCCTAAACTCGACAGTCCCAACCCTAAAAACCTAAACCCTGAAACCTTAAAACCCCAAACCCCTACACCCTAAACCCGAATCCTAAATATCCCTGAATAAACCCCTAAACCTTAAACCCTAAACCCTAAATCCTAAACCCGAAACCCTAAACCCTTAATGAACCCAGATCCTGAGTCGACTCGAAAGGCCAGGTTGTATCTGAAGCTCTCATTCGGCTTCACAAAAGACCTTGGTAAAGAAAAGCTGCTTTAGAGAGGGGGTTCGGCGATGGTTGGGGTTTAGGGCTGCTTTGGTTTAGGGTTTAGGCTTTAGGATTTAGAGTTTAGGGTGTAGTGTAGGGTTTAAGGTAGAGAGACGTTAGGTTTAGGGTTGCATTGGAGAAAAGTTAGGGTATCTACTCTCACACTCGCACACCGCGGGCAAGGCTCCACACAAACCAAACTCGCAATCGTAATGACTGAACGCCAGCGCGAGAAACGGTTTCGGGTTTAGGGTTCAGGGAGCGTCTTCAGGTTGACGTTCACTTGGTTAGGATCTTACCAAGCCTTTCTGGCCGGGTGATCAAACCAGGGGGCTACATAGCGACCCCAGGCCAGACTCAACAGTTGTAGCTTAGGCTCGCATGGGGTTGTACACTAGAATCGGTGGAACTAGAAGACTAAAACTAAAAACCACTGGGCTCAGGGTTCGGTGGGTCTTTCTGCATTGTGTTTTTTCATGGCTGTTCTCAAGGGGCATAGGAAGTTTGGACATGGCACACAGCAGATGAACCATGGAACACTTGCCCAGATTCTGGTACCGTTGTACCGATCCCCTTTGTTGCAGCTCTTTGTGCTGTGGCATTCTCCTCGTGCTCTTGCAGAGGGGCTGTAACATTGGCGTAAGGTGGAAGGCTTTGCCTTGGCAGTGCAGCCAAGGAACACGAGGACGGTATCCAAACTAAACTCGCCTTTCTTGTCCTTCTGCTTCGGCTTGGCATAGAGAACCTTGAGGATTTCAAGCTTCATAAGACTTCAAGTCCACTTCATAGCAGCTGTGTAGGTCACCGATCTCTCCCTCCCTGCCTCCGAAAGGTACTCTCGGATCCGTTCCTCTTGCGTAGTCGCCTTTGTTTCTCTTTCCCGCTTCTCGCTCTTGTACTCCTGGGCACTTTGCTGGGTAGCTTTTTGGCTTCATGAAGTACACCGGCTCAGCAACTGCATGCTACGACCTTGTGCACGGAAAAAGGGGGAAACACAAAAAGGAACTGCAACATAGCGTAGGGGGAGCCCCTGAAACGCTTTTCCGATGGCCCTGACAAAAGAAGCCATGAAAACTCAAGTGTCGCTAGTGTCAGAAAATGAATATGGAACCCAGACAGTGAGATCCTGAATACAAGGGAACCCTAACAGTAAGATCCTGAATGTAAAAATAGAAGGGCCACAACAAACAAGATGCCTTTCAATTGCAAGACACCCTTTTGGCTTCCACTGCCTGCCGCTGTGCACGTTGGCCCAAAATCTTAAACCCCAAACCCTGGAACTGTAGGCTTGTAGATCCATTTGCATGAAGTCCTCTGCAAACTTGTCCCTTTCCAGGCGCAAGCTCCTGTGAATGTATGGTTGTTTAGGGTTTGGATTTCGACTTTGTTCAGGGCTTAGGGTTAAGGGGCTTAGGTTTCATGACATTACAAGGTACCGTGCTGTTTACAAGGCTTGTTGGGCAGCACATACGCGCGCGTGTGCGTGTGTGTGTGTGTGCGCGTGTACTTGTGAGTGTATATACAGTATGTACATGTAGAACCTATACATATACAGATATGTACACATGCATACTTATATGCACGCTACATGCCTGTCCCCAGCCAGCTACCTGCCGAACGCCCGCTTATCAAAGTACAAAAGACGGTGGCTGGCAGCGGCTATATCAGATGTAAGCTATCCCTCTATCAGAAGAGGCTAAGGAGGCTAAGCTCGCATAACCCACTCGTACCTTCTCCCGAACTGCCGATCTCTTGTGGAGGGACAAGACTACAGCTTCGGAAGTATTGCTTTAAGTAAGAGCCTTGGGAGTCTTTTCGTTCATCGCATGAAGAGAAGCCGATATGGAACTGCACTCCAGTAGAACATGGATTCGGTCGTCCTGCATTCCATACTTACATGCTGGGGCTCAAACGAAGCCGTCAGACACCGGTCTTGGGAACCTCGCCTGATCTCTGAAGGTTATTGAACTCGGGCGTCTTGTCTTCAGGCCACCCATGCAATACACACTGTCAAGTAGCCTATTATAGGGTCTGGGGTTTATAGGGTTTAGAGTCTACGGTCTTTTAGGCCTTAGGTTTTAGGGACTACGACTTTGAATCTTCAAAGCCAGGGCACCGTTGCAAGCCCTCTACCTCTTCGCGCTTGGCCACGAGGTCTGCATCCAACTTCTGGAGCTTCCTGCGGCTCTGTGGGTTCGCGGAACTACCACAGCTTGGGGCGTTTAGGGTTTCGGGCTTAGGGTTTAGGGCATCTCGGGCTTTTCGAAGTGTACAGAAAGAAATGTATAGATGGACTAGCGGACATTTTTTGGTAGGGTTTTTCTCCGTGTGGGCAGACGCCTAGTCCCGGACTAGATTTGGGATCTTGCGCTGGTTGGGTTGCTTGCTGTCCAATAAAGAAAAAGACATGCGATCCTCCAAGTAATGCTGTCTGTTCAGGATGCAGTGTGATGCGGAGTCTGCATGTCGATTGCTTCCAAAGAATTCCAAAGGCCTACAAGTATTGCGCAAGACGACAGTTCGTCGCATCTACATGTCTTTAGGGCTTAAGGCTTACTGGGTTTAGGGTTTACAAGGGTCATCGGGCTCATATGGCTAGCGTGCGCAATATTGCAACAAGCTGCAGGACTTTGGGGTTGTTGCGGGCCCTGGGCTCACAGAGTCCGTCCGCAAGATGACAGCAGCAGAGGTGTTGTTTCCCTTCGCCAAGCCTGGGTTTCAGCCTCCTAAATCAGGTTTAGGGTTTAGGGGGTTTNNGGGGTTTAGGGGTTTAGGGGCCCTGACAGCATACCGGAAAACTCTCCAAGACGACATGCAAAACTTGGAACATGCAGCCCGCAAAACCCCTAAGCCCCACACCGGTCATTTGATTTGGCTACCCAGCACTCCCAAAAAACCGACATCCACAACCCCAAAGCCCCAAAACCCTTCAAACCCGATCCTGGACAGACGTCCCTCGTAATCCATCGCCCGCTCCTTTGCTGAGCAGGTTTGGGGCCAAGAGCTAAATTAAAGCAGACTCCTTCATCCAATCCCATAATCGTAATATACCCGTGGGAGCCCTTCTCAAGGGAGAAGCGATTTACGAATCAGGAGTCAGATTTGCGTGCAAGGTGTGTAGAACTGTGGAACCCGGAAGGCTAAATCAGAGGTTTGTGTGTGGGCGATTACAATCACAAGATTGCGTCCAGAGCCAGAGTTCACGTGCGTGGGGTCTACTCGGAGAAATTGAACACAATTTGTGTTGAAGGGGGGGGGGGGGGGGGGGGNNAGGTGGGGGGGTGGATATTTATGGTGCAAAGCTAAAAGGTATCATGAACAACAAAACAAATAATCTCACTGCTGTCAAGTAATCATTCTGACACATATTTTGACAAGCCGAATCTGAGCTTCTGTGCTTAGGGCTTCGATACCTTGTAGACGGTGCCTTGAACTACCGAGACCTGCATAATTGCTGGGCCCCTGTATTTTTTCAAAGTTATAGAATTTAAAAGGCAGGCTATGGCTATGGTTATGGTGGGGCGTTGGGGGTTTGGATCATCTTTCGGTTTGAAGGGTTTAGGGTTTAGGGCTTAGGGTTTAGGGTAAAGGTCCGTGTTGGCCGAAGCTGGTCCCTGAATAACCTACATACCATTACATACCTTTTTTCGGGACCTATGCAAGAAACTTATAATAAAGAACCTTGAAATTTCAGGGCTTACATAAGAAACTCATAATAAGGAACCTTCTTGAAGAGGCAGCTTCCTTCGGAACCCAAAGCCCGGCAATCTACACTGAACTCCTTGAAGCTAGGTTGGTCCTTCATATAGGGGTCCTCAATAATTAGAATAGGGTTTTGGGGGCCCAGTATACTCTAAGTATAACAAGGACCCCCC
>CAJNDV010007925.1:7233-18678 GCA_905221635.1 Symbiodinium sp. CCMP2456 | reverse complement strand
CCCTAAACCCTAAACCCCTGAGCCGTCTGCTAGCACAGTCGTGCCGGCGCGGGAGTTCCGGATGCCGTCTGGGGACCAGAACTTAATATCTACTACCTACTAAGTCCCCCGACCCTCCAAGTATTACTGAGGGGTCTTTCTTGGAACCCCCATTGCTTGGCGTTCTTCTGGCTGGCTCTTTGGACTTTATAACTTTTTGGGTTTCTATAATTCATATGAATTATAATAAGTAGGCTAAAAGTTTAACTTTTAGGTTCAGAAGTCAGCCAAGTAAACCCCTAAAGCCCTAAACCCTAAACCCTAAACCCTAAACCCCTAAACCCCTAAACCCCTAAACCCTAAACCCTAAATGATCTACTTTTTTGGATCCTCCCGGGGGTCTGGGGACCCATGAGCAGTTTAGCAGCTGGCAAAACGTTACACCGCTAGCCCAGCTACAGGACCGAATGCAACGGGTTTAGGGGTTTCTTAGGTTATTTTCTTTTGCATCGTTTTCTAGTCTTCATACTGGATTTACTTATCTTTCTGGCTTCTCGGGGGTCCTAGGTTGAGTGAACCGGTAGACTTCCGGGCAGTTGCAGACGGCCCTGGTCAGTCTTTCACCAGTTTCTCCCCGGAGGAGCCAGTCATGGCTTTGGTTCTGCACGTCAGCCGCCGCATTGATGAGGAGGCTTCGCTAACGGAAATGAACGGCTGGAAGAAATGTCTTCTCAGCTGCCCGGGACGAGTCGTCCGCACCGAAACATTCGAGGATCAATACTTCTGGGCTGTCAACAGCAGGCACCTCGCACCGCAGGTGGCCGCAGATATATGGCTGTTTCAAAGACGCACAGAAGCCAAGCACAACAAGACCTTCACGAACAAACAGATTGCCGAGATGTACAAGCAGCACATGCAGGACACCGAGGAGGACCAACTCAAGTAAGCCCCGGTTCCCATGCGCCTCCGCGTGTAGCCTCGGCCCTTTTCGGGCCTCCGGCATGGCAGGGCCTGCTTGGCCCTTCAAGCCCTTCGTTTGAATGAGTGTTCTTCCTAAGCCCTAAGAACCTGACGGTTTATTACTATCTAGGATTTAATATTCAGGGGTTTAGGATCTAGTATCCAGGATTTAGGTCTTAGGATTTAGGATTTCGGAGGGTTTAGAGCACGAACACAAGAAGAAGGATGGGACCCAACGCGTGACGCGCGTGATGCGCGTGACGCAGGAGGCTGCGCCCCCCTAAAGGTGCCCCGGGCACGGCTAGACGTCCCTGAATAGTAAAACCTAAAACCTAGATATTAAAACCTAATACCTAAATCCTAAAGCCGAACGACGCCCAGAGCAAATGGTTCAGGCTTTGGGGTTATACTTTGGGGTTATACTTTAGCTGCGCTAGAGGTGGTCTGGATATGGCCCGCGCTTCATTGAGTCCTGACGTTGTCGTAAAGGAAGGCATGTCTGTTGGGCTGTACACGACAGACCGGTGAGGCTTAACCCTCCCCTCTCCGCTTCCCGCCCTTTCCGTATGGGCGCTCGGGTTGTGAGGCCTTCGGCCAAGCGTTCAGGGTCTGTCGCTCGAAGGAAGCGAGTCCTCACTTAGCTCATGGTTTAGAGTAGAGGATTTAGGGTTTAGGGTTTAGGAAAGGTTACGGTTTAGGGTGTAGGGTTTGTCCTGAGTGCTGGATGTGGGCTGCCGAGCCGTCTCGTATCAAAGCGCACATGAAAGCCAGACACAAAGACCTGATAGTTATAGCAGGGCCTGAGCAGACCGCGGACATTGCAAAGGGCGTTTCGCACGGGAATCCGAGTTGATTCTGTGGTCAAGCTTGTAGTCATGGGATTCATACTCGCAGGATTAGCAGTGCGAATGGAAATTAGTGGCAGTACTAGCAACTCTACAAGTATTAGTAGTACTAGTACTACTAGTAATACTAGCACTACTGGTAGTATTCGTAGTATTAGGAGCATAGTAATCGTCGCTGTGGTGGTTGTACTGGTCGCCCGGTCGTCTTCAAAGCGTGGAAGCGACCAGCATGTATCAGATCCAACCCGACAGGCTGAATCGAAAAAACCCACCTTCCACCAAGCAGCTGAGCTGAGGGTTTAGGATGTACGGTGTAGGATCCTTTAACCTGAATTCAGAATCTGGAACCTTGCCAAAGACCGTAAGGCCTTCACCTACAAGCCTAACCCCGGCACCATGAAGCAATCACCTTATGCGCTGCATCTAGAGGCCCAAACCCTCAACCTGAAATTCTAAACCATGCAGCTAAAGTCCGTAGTCTTGAAGCTATGGCCCCAACGCCCAAGCTTTTTCACATCCTTGCAGAAAAGAGACCATTCCCCAAACACACCGGACAACCCTGCATAGAACCCATATCTTAAAGCCCTTGAGGGAGCCTTGAAAGCCCCTAAAACCACAAAGCAAACCTTGAAAGAGACCATCAGGTGTTGATGGTTTTGGGGTTTGGTGGTTTGGGTTTTGGTTTAGGGTTTAGGGTTCAGGGTCTCGCGAACCCTTTTACGAAATTACCCTGAACTTACAGTGAACCCCAGAAAGTTGTTGGAACATGGATTTAGGATGGTTAGTGCTAGGGTCCCTTAAACGTTACCTGAAGGACATGAGGATGATCATGTTCCAATTTTTTGGTTTCTTGGTTTTAGTGGATTAGGGTTTAGGGTTTAGGGAACCCTTTAAGAAAGTGCTCTGAACCTGTCACCTGCAGCCCTAATACTTTGCCACAGCAGGTGGTCAGCCTGTGGGTCCCAATCTGCTTCTGCAGGCCAGGGCTTAGGGCTTTGGGTTTGGGGTTTTTAGGTTTAGGCCTCAGGGTTTAGGGTTTAGGAGATAAGCCTAAATGGTAACGAGTATGTTTCCTTAAGTTTCCTTGCTATAACTACATTACAAGGGATCCCCAAACCTTCTTCTAATTAAGGCCCCTATATTAGGGCTTGGGCTTAGGGGTGAGGGCTTCTAATATGGTTTGTAATTGGTTTTGTTTTGGGGTTTAGGGTTTATAGCATGGTCTGTAAGTTCGTTTATTATGGGGCTTAGGGTCAATCATGTGGTTTGTAATTAGATTCATTGTAGGGTTGCAGGGTTTATAATGTAGGGTGTAGGGCTGATTAATCTTACCGTTCCTTTGTATAACTGCCTTATGAAATTCACTTCTTTTCTGTTCTCGAAATTTTGTAAATTAAACCTCAAACGAAGACCTATGAAACCCCATACACCCGGCACCATCTTATCCGACCCTTAAAGGAACCTTTTAAAAGAAGTAAGGCCCTTCTCCCCTTGTCAGACAACCACAGAGCCTGCAGTCTGTCCAGGCCTGCTGGGATCATCACTCCCCCGGCGGCTGCACCAGAGATACCTGCAGGCACGAGGGCAACACAGGGTTTAGGGTTTAGGGTTTAGGGGTGGGGTTAAGGGGTTTCAGAGTTTGGGGGTTAGGGCAATATCGAGGTCGGACTACCAAACTAGTATTTGTACCCTCTTACAGTCGATATATCGATACAACTTTTTGGTAAAGTAGACTTTTAAACCCTGTTCCAGTATTTGTAGGCCCCTATACTAAGGCGCCCATAATACCCTTTTTAGTACTCCTGGGAACCCTCAAAGGAGTCGTTTAACAGAACCCTCAAACGAATACCACTTACATACTGCTTAAGGCCTTAATGGACGTTGCAAGTAAATTGTTGCGGTTAAAAGTCTCCTTTGTGGGGTTATCCTAATCATAACCTTACTTGTAAGTTACTTACTGAACCCTAAACCCTAAACCCTAAACCCTAAACCTCAGGTCCCAAATTGAACTCTAAACCCCAGGCCCCAGACCCCAAAAACGCTAAACTTCCTAAGGGTGCTATAATAAGGTTCCCTTTAAGGGTGCTATAATAGGGTTTAGGGTTTAGGGTGTAGGGTTTAGGGTTTAGGGTTTAGGGTTTAGGGTTAAGGGTGCTATAATAGGGTTCCCTTTGCCGGTACCATGATAGGGTTCCCTTAAAGGGTAGTATAATAGAGCCTTGAAGTGGGGCCTGCTTGGTGGAGCGGGGGAGTTTGGAAGTCGTTCACAGCCTGAAGGACCAAATGACCCTTAAAAGTACAGGCCCTATACAATTATACTATACATCTTAATATGGTATATGAACCCTAAACCCTTTTAGGGTTCTTTTCGTCCTTAAGGAGAGTTTAGAATTTAGGGCTCTAGGGTTTTAGGCTTTTTGGTTTAGGGTTGGGTTCCCTACCATGACCGATTTAGGGCTCAGGGTTCACTGTCTATGGGTTTCGGGCTTAGTGTTTAGGGCACAGTGGGCTTAGTCTTAGTAAATAGGTTATAATTGAGGTTGCACGTCCCATAAGTGAGGTGATTCGAATTAGAAGTTGACTTAAAAAGTTACTTACTCAGTCTCTGCAGCTTTTAAATTCTTATAGCCGCAGTCATCTAACCGAATACACTTTTGGGGTATATTGTACTGTTATTATCCATTATGGACTATAAGAACAGACAAGCTACCCTGAACCCAAAACGCTAAACGCTAAACCCTAAACCCTAAACCCTAAACCCAATCCCTAAACGCCATACCGTCGTGGGTCCGGCGTTCATTCTCAAGTGTTCACTGTGTAGGAAGTCGAGGGGCTGCTACATCTCAGGCTCTTAGGGTTTAGACTTAGGGGTACTTAGAAATAATTTTTAATCTTTGGCTACTATAAACCCTAAGAAGCAGCCAAAATTATAATTTTTGCTAGGGGTCTAAGTTCAGTATAGTCTTAGGGTTTAGAGTTGAAAGTTAAGGGTTTAGGGTTCAAGGTTTAGGACTTAGGGTTCAGGGTTTAGGGCTTTAGGGTTTAAGGAAAGTTAAGGGTTTAGGGTTCAAGGTTTAGGACTTAGGGTTCAGGGTTTAGGGCTTTAGGATTTAAGGTTTAGGGTTTAGGGTTTAGGGCTTCAGGGTCACTGCCTGCTAGAACTGCCTGTTTTGTACGGTATTCAGAAGTTTAAAATGTTTTAACATAGACCATAGTAGAAAGTTCATAGGTTACGGAAAAGTAGGTTCTGGTGTCTGAAGGAATACCCTGAAAGGTCCTACTTGGAGGGTCGGGGGACTGAGTAATAACTAGCTATTTTATAGACTTACAAGTACCATAACCCCAATTAGGATCCTTTTTAGGCTACTTTCAACTCTACTTAAAAAGGGTTTAGGGTTTAGGGTTTAGGGTTTAGGGTTTAGGGTTTAGGGTTTAGGGTTAAAATCTACTTGCTAAGTCCCCTGACCCGCCAAGTATACTCCTCAAACCACATTTCCATCGAACAGGTGGCAGCATTTTGCTCTGGATAAATGGCAGCACCTCGGCTTGACACGCTATGCTCTTGGGGTCCGGGGAAGGGGGGGGGGGGTACCGTCACCTCAGCATGTAGGGTCTTTCCGCTGTGTGGTCGTGTCCTTGTGATTTCTAGGCCCTAAACCCTAAACTTAAACCCTAAACCCTAATCTTTGTTTATTTTTGCCATCGTCGTGCCCGTACACATGCCAGGTCAGCTTTTGTCCTGGCGACGGGGCAAAATCGTGGGCTCTGGTTTACTCGAGGAATGTGGAGATGGGAATATGCGTTAGACCTTTGCAGCCCTTACAAGACCCTTTAGGGCCCTACTAAACCCCAAACCCCAAACCCCTTGTTAGGGCCGTGTTAAAAAACCTTAAAACATGTTTATAAGACCCGATGATTGGCCCACTGATTTGAGATAGATTCCTTAATCAAGGGGAATTGGGCTGGTTGGGCGGTAAGCCTTCAGAAGCTTAAGACCTAAAACCCCAAACTTTATCTGAATCCTAGAAAACCGAACCCTAAACCCTAAGCCCTAAACCTTGTCCCCAAGCCGGATCCCTAAACCCTAAACCCGAAACCCACACAGCTCAAAAACTTCGATGACCTCTACAGCACAAAAAGAAATCCCTCACAACTGCCTAGAGAGCCGAAACGCGAAAAACCAAACTCCAAACAGACTGTGCCCTGAACCACTGGCTTAGGGTTTAGGATTTAGGGGTTTAGGGTTTAGTGGTTTAGGGGGTTAAGGGGTTAGGGGTTTAACGCTTCGGGGTTTAGGTGATAGGGTTCGGGTTTTTGCACCTGACCTTCAAGTCTGAAGCTCTCAAACCGCAAACACTAAAAGCCCGAAGCCTTCAAACCCTACAAAACCCAAACCTGATACCCTAAACACTTAGGGTTTAGGGTTTAGGGTTTAGGGTTTAGGGTCTAGGGTTTAGGGTTACTTAGTTCCCCAATACCCAACCTTCAAACTCTTTGGGTTCTTGTAAGTTAGTAGTAAGCTGAACCTTGTACTTCCCTGGCTTATTGAGGGAGTAAGTCAAAAGGGAGCCTGGTAAAGTAACCCTACAAAGCCTTTTTGGGCCAAAACCCTAAACCCCAAACCCTAAACCCCAAAACCTAAAACCCTAAACCCCAAACCCTAAACCCTAAACCCTAAGTAAACCCTACAAAGCCTTTTTGGGCTGCAGGTCCAGCTGGCTGCGGTTGCAGCGATTTTGCTTCGGCGCACAGGCGCGGGAAGCATCGGAGGTTCCGAGAGACTCCAAAATCCCTAAATTCCGAATAGGATTTAGGGTTTAGGGTTTAGGGTTTGGGGTTTAGGGTGACCTTGTTTCAGTGGATTCTGGAATATCATATTATGGGTGGTTGTCAAAATTAGGGTCCCTTTTGGGGTACCCTAAATAATAGGTGCCGTATGAAAATAAGGACCCAAAAAGGGACCATAATTTTGACCACCACCCTGGTTTTGTTTGGGAAGGGATTTCCTTAAAGACACCATCCTGAAAGACAAGTTTATACCCTTTTTCTTCCCTGGCGACGCCAAATACCCTAAAGCCTAAAACCCTAGACCCTAAACCCTAAAACCCTAAAGTTTTGGGTTTAGTAGCTCAGGAATACTGGGTTTTGGGTTTTCAGGTTTCGGGTTAGGGTTGAGGTTTTAGGATTTGTGGTATAGGGTTTAGGGAGGTTTGTAGAAGGGTGTAGAGTCTACCCCTGACCAACAACCCCTTTCCTCCCCTGTAGGGTGGTATTGGTATTAGGATTAGTCAGTATTAGTCTCAACATCCGCATTTGCAGTGGTATTTTCCTTATTTCTGCTCTGGATGATGAAGATGCTTTCAAGCTTGCTCCTTATCACCCCGCTGGAGGCAACTCCAGAGTGGAGCCTCCTCAGGAACGCGGATCCCTAAACCCTACAGGAGGTGAGAATGGCGGGCTGCGTAGCCCGAGGAAACATGGATCTCAGCTTAGTCAGTTCCCCAATACCTAACCTTTAAGTTTTTTTCGGTTCTTATAACTTAGTAGTAACCTGAAAGTTAAACCTTTTATTTCCCTGGCTTGTTGGGGAAGTAAGAATATGGATCTCAGAAGCCTCTTTCACCCAAGTGGCTGGCACTGCGGCTTGGATGCTTATTTGGCGTGCTGATTGGCGACGTGGAGGTGGGCACCGTAGCAGACACCCTAAACCCTAAACCCTGCTTTTTGACTCTTGTGCAGAGGCAAGATGGATTGATCGTGCCAACATTGGTTAGGCCAGAATTGGCGCACGTACAGAAATTCATTTATCCGGACAAGGAAGACCTGATAGCCCATGAAGCCTTATCATCAAAGCTTGAGGGTGGGAATTTCACGTCATGCACTATCGGTGCGCTATCGTTTAATATGGAGCTTGCTTCCCCCTGCACCGTAAACCCTAACCTACAAACCCCAGACCCTAAACCCCTGTGCACCCTAAACCCCTAAAGCCCTGAACCCTAAATCCTAAAGCATACAAGCCCGCCGTAGTTGTTCGTCCCGTTCAGAACTTTGACGCCCGAGACAGTATACCCCAAAACCCATGCTTAATGTACGGTTTAGGGATTTAGGGTGAACCTTGAACCCTAAACCCCCAAACCCCAACCCCTAAACCCGAAAACCCTGCACCGAACCCTCAACCCCAAACCCCTTAACTCCTAAACCCCTTTAGGGTTTAGGGTTTTAGGGTTTAGGGCTTAGGGTTCAGGGTCTAAACCCTAAGCCCTAAACCCTAAAGCCTAAACCCTAAACCCTAAACCGAACCCTTTCTCGAAGCTTCGGGCCAGTTGGCCACCTTTAGCAGCCTCGGCGAGTTGAAACAAGCCGTGGAGGATGCCTTCAGCAACGAGGCGGAGAGGGGTTTAGGGTTTAGGGTTTAGGGGTTTAGGGTTTAGGGTTTTGGGTTTAGGGTTTAGGGGTTTAGGGGTTTATTCAAGGGACTACAGGAACGACCTTTAAAGGGACCCTTGGGGTATCTTGGGGTTATTAGGGTTTAGGGTTTAGGGGCTTTATGAGACTATATAAGGGGTATATAAGAGTTATAGAGGGTATTAGGATTAGGTTTCCCGTCTAGGGCTCCTATCGTCCCTTAGGTTTAGGGTTTAACCCTAAACCCTAAACCGTGTAGGGGAGTGCTTGGGGAGGGTCGAGGGTCGGGGGACTTAGTAAGTAGGTATGAAGTAGAGTTCTAAGTACCCGTAAAGGGCTCCGAAAGCCAATCCCTGGCCTAATCACTACAGTTTCGATTCCGTTCGTTTTACTTGGCCAATGGGTGATCTCAGAAAGTTTGGGTTTTTTGGGCCCGGTGATTGAAGAAGCGAGTCTTTATTTGCGAGGGTAGTGCTTGCCGATGGGCAGAGTCCTCCTGGATCATCTCTTCGGGTTTAGGGTTTGGGTCTTAGGGCTTTTGGCTTTGACGGCTTCTGCCCTTGTGGCAGCCAGCAGGCATCCTCTTCCTCACAACAGCCCGAAAGAGAACCACATGCAGCATGGATTGAAGTTCCTTTTCCTGCAGGTACTGCCGAATATGCATTTATAGTCTTCAAGGAGAACTTGTCGAGATGGCGAGGGAAGATCCTTCACGCAGAGATGGATCCGGACACTTTCCCCGCAGCATATGATGAGACGCCGAAGTTCGCAGCCAACGTGGAGGATGGAACCACTCCTGTCGAGCATTACGTCAGGAGAGTAGTCTTAGGGGTACTTAGAAATAATTTTTAATCTTTGGCTACTATAAACCCTAAGAAGCAGCAAAAATTATAATTTTTGCTAGGGGTCTAAGTTCAGTATAGTTGAAGACAACCAGACCATGTCTGACCTGGAGACCAAGAGGCTCGACATACTGAGCAATAACTATGTCTTGGAGCTTGAAAATTTAGGGTTTAGGGTTTAGGGTTTATGGTTTAGGGTTTAGGGTATGGTGCTCTACAAGCTTTTCAGAGACGGGCACGTCGACCAGCTCTCTCGCTGGCACACTGCATCGCTGGAGCAGAAGCGGAAGTCCAAGGATCTCCACTGGAATGGAGAACCCAGCCCTGAATCTTGAACCCTGAAACCTGAGTCCCAAACCCTACTGTAACCCTTGAGGCCTAGTATAGGGGCCTCAATGATGACCAATACTATTTTGGGGGCTCCTTACTATAAATATACTATAATGGACCCCAAAACCCTACTCTCATTATTAAGGCCCCTATACTATACCCTTATAGACTTATAGAGCCTTTATAAACACCCGCATAGTAACCTTGTAAAGGAACCCTAGTCTAATTATTATTAAGGCCCTTATGTTACTTGAAAACCCGGGGACTGAGGGATTTGGTAAGCAGGTTTTGGGTAGTTCTCCAAATTAGTGTTTAGGGTTTAGGGTTTAGGGTTTAGGGTTTAGGGGTAGTTCTCCAAATTAGGATATCGTTTAGGGTGTGTTTTTTCATAAAAATGCCGTACTTTTTGCGGGACCCGAAAACGGGAACCGGAGCTAGCCATAGAAGTCAAGCTATGCTCGTGGAGATTTTGAGGTAAAAGTCATCCTACTTATGAGGAGTAGGGTAACCACTAGAGGACCTATGTCCAATGATACTGAGTCTACTTACGAAGTTTGATCCTGTAAACTACTACCCTAAACCCTAAACCTTAAAACCCTAAACCCTAAACCCATAGACCCCTACTGTAACCCGTAGCCCCTAAACCCTAAACCCCTAAACCTAAGCACCCATACACCCTTAAAAAACTCAGAAGTCTGACTTGTTCAGGATTCGAAGGGTTTAGGGTTAAGGGTTTAATGGTTTGAGGGTTTGGGGCTTAAGGGTTTAGGGCTTAGGGTTTAACGTTTAAGGTTAAGGGTTTTAGGGGTTAGGGTCTAGGGTTTAGGGGTTGAGGGTTTAGGTTTCTTGGTGTGTGAGCCAGCGAAAGGCGCGTCTCGCTGCGAACGCACCTGCCAACTTGTTTGGTGCCGGAGCCCTGGGTCCAACTGGGTTCTTGAGTTTTAGGCTTAGGGGTTGCTGGTGGATACCCTGAACCCTAATTCCAAATCGTAAACCCTATACCCTAAACCCTAAATTCGAAACCGTAAACTCTAAACCCTATACTCGAAGGCTCAGGAGATTATAGCTAAGACTACAAGTATGACAACTATGAGATCCCTGTGACCCCACTTTGGGAATTAGAACCCCTACTTGGAGGGTGAGGGGACTTCGTCAGTAGGTAATAAGTACAGTTACAAGTACCCTAAATGGGATCCTAAACGGAGTTATGACACTTATAAGTCTTTAAAACAACTACTTATTGAGTCCCCCGACCCTCCAAGTAAGCCCTAATTCCAAACCGTAAACCCGAAACCCTAAACCCTAAATTCGAAACCGTAAATTATAGCCAAGACTACTAGTATGACAACTATGAGATCCCAGTGTTCCCACTTTGGTGGGAAATAGGCTTTAGGGCTTTAGGGCTTTAGGGCTTTAGGGGTTTGGAGGTTTAGGGTTTACGGGTTCAGGGCCCTACTTGGAGGGTCGGGGGACTTAGTAACTAGTTATATCATAGACTTATGAGTTTTATAATCGCAATTAGGATCCCCGGTAGGGTACGTATACGTCTACTTCATATCTACCCCACTTTGAGAAGCAGAACCCCTACTTGGAGGGTCAGTAGATATTCAGTAGAGTTATAAGCACCTTAAAAGAGATCCTAATTGGGGTTATGGTACTTTTGACTCTATAAAATAGCTGGTTACTAAGTCCCCCCGACCCTCCAAGTAGGGCCCTAAACCCCTAAACCCTAAACCTCTAAAGCCTAAACCCTTAAACCCCTAAGCCCCTAAAGCCCAAAACCCTAAACCTCTAAACCCCTAAAGCCCAAAACCCCTACAGCCCTAAACCCCTAAACCCCTAAACCCGTATCCCTAAGTCCCCCGACCCTCCAAGTATGAACCCCTATACTTGGCGTTCTTCTGGCTGACTCTTAGGACTTTAACTTTTTGGGTTTCTATATGAATTATAATAAGTCTGCTAAAAGTTTAATTTTTAGGAGGGGTTCAGAAGTCAGCCAAGTATAAACCCCTAGGACCGACTCCAAGCTTCATGGGATTCAGCGAGTAGGGGAATACATACTTTGGGTTTAGGGTTCTGGGTTT
>CAJNDV010007914.1:35585-84990 GCA_905221635.1 Symbiodinium sp. CCMP2456 | reverse complement strand
AACTCGTTGGCAGCAAGATCGCAGGTAAAAGAGTTCAACTCGTTGACAGCAAGAACTACCAGAGCAAGTTCATCGTCAACTGCCATCCGATACTGCAGAACTGCAATCTGATACTGATGGATAAGCCAAACCCTGCAGAATACAGTGCCAAGCCAAAAAACAGGAATCAGAGAGCTCAACTCGCAGGCAAGAGCGTTCAACTCGTTGGCAGCAAGATCGCAGGTGAAAGAGTTCAACTCGTTGACAGCAAGAACTACCAGAGCGCAAGGGGCCTTGGGGAGTGGGGGGGGGCCTTGTGGAGAGGGGGGCGGGGGGGGGTCTCCCCCTCCCTAATCGAAAGGGCCGGTGTCCGATACTCCCGCAAGCTCCAAGGAGCTAGCTTTCGTGACTAAATCCAAGCTTGGAGTCGCTAGTCTCAGGGCTGCACCAGTCTCCGCAGAAGCCTGCCTGTGCTGACTCACCACTCAAAGCTTTGCTGTGTCAGATGGACCGGTATCAACCCTGCCTGTGACTGGAATGTCATTTAGCAGGTCGGGTGAGCACCCTGAAGCCTTGCACTGCTCGAAGTCTCAACAGATTGGAGGGTGGCTGAGGTGCCTCCGACATGAACGTGTGCACCAGGTGCGAAGATGGAGGTTCCTTCCGGCTCACGCGAAAACAGGTGATGCCCCGAGCTTCGATTTTGCTGCAAACGGGAACCTCAGTGTCTTCCGCTGCTATTGCAGGTGCAGGCACGTCGAAGCGGCCTTGCATGGCGTGGCACAGGCGAGTCTGCATTGCAGGGACAGGAAGCTCGCATAACTAGACGGGGTGGCGCTGCATCTCTGCAGGGAGTGTGAACAACGAGACGTGCATTTGCCTCGGTGTGAGGCACTCGTGGGCTGACTAGACCATGTGACAGTAGCGTGATCCTTCGCATCATAACAACTGTCAGCGCATGTCAAGGCCGCAGCGGGTGATAGTAAGTAGTTACTGTTCCCGAATCGACGAAGCCTGGCTTAGCAGGTCTCTACTTGAATGCTCAAGCCAAGAGTTCTGTCTCTCTCTCACCAAGGCCTTGCCAAAGTTCCCAGGATGCCTGCAGCACAACTTCTCGGGCGGTTCTGTTCTGTTCTCCATGGCATAGAGGGCGGGTCAAGCCCCCCGAGCCGATTGGCTCACCCTTGTTTGAGGGCATTGAAGGGAGCGTGAAAGGAGAAAGGATTCACAAAGGATGATAAGCGCAGTGGAAAAGATGTTGCTGCAGGTTCTGTTGAAAAGAATCGGATCGCTCTCTCATCTCTCTCACACACTTCTCACAGCCAAAGTTTGAAAGTAAGCACGGCAAAGCGTTTCACCAAACCCTCGCGGCTCCTGCAGCGGGCTTAGTACATTCACCGTGCTGAGAAGAAAGAGTCGTGGCAAACCTCGTGGGAATGTGGCAGCTGGAGAGCAGCGGAGCGGAGCTTTACACTAAGGCACCCGCGGAAGTAGATGCCATCAAACTCATCTCCTGGCACCTTCACGATGGCTTTTTGGAACCCACTCAGCCAGCGAAGTCGAGCTATGCACAGCTGAGGTTCCCTCTGCTGGCTGTGGGCTGGAGCTGCTCATGGCCATGGGCCACCTTCGCTGCAGACAGCAGTGACATCAAATCGACTGCTCTCTGAGGCACCCGCGTGCTCACAAAGATACTGCGATGGATGGACAACCTGGGAGCCCAAACAACTCGCAGTTTTGAGGGGTGGAATGCTGACGTGGGCTCAAGATAAGGGCAGGGCATGCTTCCAAACTGCTCTGGCATTGCAGCACTGCCAGCCTTCCGGTTCGAGCACCAGGAACAAAGAAAGCCAATGCCGGCAAACACGATGCGCAGAGCTCTGAACAAGAATCCGCAACCATCCGTCACCATGCTGGAAATTGGGCAGTGCCTCCTGCGTCAAGCAGCCTCCTGAGGCCACCTTCGCCTACAGTCAAAGCGTTGCTGGTCGTGCTTTGCAGAGCGTTGCTTATGCGAGACAAGAGAGGTGGAGAGAACGAGAGAGCGGGAGCTTGCGTGGAGCCAGTATGCGGCCAGAGCCAGCGAGTAAACGGAAAAAAGTCAGGTTCTCGATGTGGCAACTGCAACAGCCAAGAGATGGAGTGAGATCCGCGGCGAAGACATCTGCATGACGTCAATCGACAGTCACTGCCTTTTCCCACACCTAGGACCGCTGACCTTTCGCAAAGCTGCCATTCCAGCAAAGCTTTGCTTGGGCCGTGGCCATCAGAAGCCTGCGATGTTGCATGCGGAGAGCAGAGCAGGTGGACTTAAAGACTCGGTAATGGCTGGCCTGAAGAAAGCCTTTGTCCTGGGCAATCTCGTCGTTCTCCGGGGAGGCAGCCTGCAGCTGCGGGCTGGATGCTGAGAACGACTCCAGCAGCGTGACTTGGATAAGCTGGGCGCCAAGGTTGATCCAACATGTTCACGACGACTAAATCAAAGCTGCGCTTGTCCTGTGTGAGCCTAAGCCCGTATCAGACCGTGGCATTTGATCCAGACATTCGCCAAGGTGGAAAGGGGGCTTTAGCTTCATCTGAGTCCGAAGCCACACAAAGACATCCTCAAGGACGAGCTCGACCCTGCGCCGAGCGTCATTTCGACACCGGACGACCATGAAACTTGTTTAATTTCGCCGATCTTCGCACAGCAACAAGCGTGCCCGGGCGACCGGGGGTCCGAAAGGACTTCTGCCTGCTTAGGGAAGTGCTTTCTGACGACCTTCAGGACGACCTCGTCCACCTTCAAGCGACAGCCGCTCGCTATGTCGCTATGTCGTGATTTCCCAGGCCTCAACCACCACGATCTTTTCGACAGTCGGCCACTTGAGTGCAAGTGCCGCTACTCCAGCTGTCCTGCGCAAAAGCGTTTGCCAGTCGTGGTGGTGTGGAGACTCACTGACTTCTACAGTACCTCCGTCTGGCAGCGCTGCTGCATGACTTGTTCGCAACGTGCACTTGGCAACAAATGCAGCAGGTATGAACCGAACGCCGAAACATGTTCCGTTGCTTCAACCCCGAGCCACGAAATCAAACTGTCTCAAAGTGACAATCAGCATCAGGCTCTGCAGTGCAAAGCAATGTCCCGCCACCCAGAACAAGAACCTGAGCTCGGGCTCAGGCGCGATGTTTCTTCAGCCAACAGCCAAAGCTGGGTGCCCAGCGGACTGCGCCCGGCTACCGAGGACGGCCAAGGCTGGGAGTACGAGGACCTCATCCTCGCCACGTGACTGCAAAGAGTTACGAGCGCAGGGGTCAACCTAGCATGACTTGCGGCAGCGTCTCTTGCGACCGAGGAAAAGAGTCGAGAGAGACATGCTTGGGCGCTTGCTCTTTCCAGGGATTTCGCGTCCAAAAGCAAGTCACGGTCCTGATAGAAACCTCACACAGCCAAAAGCAGCGAGTTTCGTTCATGCGAAGCAGAGTGAGACCGAAGTGCAAGGACGCGACAAACAGAACGGCAACATGCCGGCGGAAGACACCATGACAAACAATGTCACGCCATCGTTGGTAGTACTCTCGTGAAATCTGCAGCTTGAAGCGAACTACATTTTGTCGTGAAGTCGTGGGCAGTACGTCATCCTACCCTCAGCACATGAAGCCGTGGCTCTGGCTCAGAGAGTTTCCCTCCGTCGAGACCTGCACCTGTAAAGCCAAGCCATCTGGTGCCATGTTGACACAACTCGCAGTGCGTGCCTTGCTACCATCGATCCCCTTCACCTTGACGACGACCTGTCGGCTGACACATTACCTTACTGCTGCAGCCAGCTTGCAGTGCACCGCAAGGTCGGTACCTTCTCATTGCCGGATGCGCCCCTTTTGAAAAAGGGAAGCGGTCGAACAACAGAGGATGGAGCCTGCAAAGATCCCTCAGCAGAAAGCGCCCCTTCACCGGTCTGTGACGAGAACAGGGACATTGGCGCGCACCTTCTCGTCCAAGCTCAGTGACAATCCCAGCAAACGGGACCTTCACAGAACAGCAACTTACACAGTCGTTTTGCATGCGATCAACAAACCACTTGACACCTCGCCAACATGCATGGACATGGCTGATATTGCTTGAGCTTTGCTATGGCATACCGTACATACCATACTCTCGTGATGAGCTTCTGCAATGCTCTGAAAGCGAGATGATGCCTGTCGGTCGTGCTGTACCCAAGGCCACAGCACATCAGCAGGGATGTGTCGGAAGAGGGCGTGATGCTGAGCTGCCCCACCCTGGGATAGCGAAGGAGAGCAGATGCTCTGCCGCACACATCTACGTCGCGTCAGCTTCCGACATAATACTGTCCCAGAATCTGCTGCCTGCGGGGCATACAACTACATCTCCAGAACTGATATGCGAACTTGAAGCCATATCGAACCAATGAAGAGAACTGCTCAATCGCGGCCTCTGCCAGTGGTCCCAGTTCACAGCTGCTGGATCCAGTGGTTTCGCGCCTTGGAGCATCCACTGCTTAGCCGGTATAGCTGACAAGACTCGTGCCTCCCTGCAGTCTGAGTATCTGAGGCAGTTGCTGCTCAGCACCAGCATGTATGGACCCCTGCAATTGAGAAGCTGACAACATTCAGGTCTGAATACCTACACAGTGCAACAGAAGACAGGGCAGAAGTGCAAGTAGTCCGGAATCATTGCATGCAGAGGAAAGACCTGCCGTATTAGGCGAGGATGGCATTTATATCTCAGCATGAACGAGATTTCAGTAGAGCCCAAGCATGCAAGGTCGACAGCAGGAAACACATCTGCATGAAGGCCGTACAGCTTGCGCATGTCTTCTGGGTTTGCGATCCTGAACAGCATCTCAGCACCAGTCTCACTCTTACCATGGGGCTTCTTGGACGAGGACGTGCCAACATTCTGCACCACGATGCCATCGTTTGTGAGCAAACCTTGAGTTGCACATTAGGGGTTTTTCGTGCTAGAAAGCTGAGAACTCCCGCCTCTCACCTCTGAGAAGAACTTCTTCGACCAGGCCCTGAAGCAAGGTCAAAGCAGGGGGTGAGAGACAGATAGTCGAAACTTAGCCTGGGCACCCCTTCACGGGCTCATCGGTGAAGTCGATCACTACAAGGTCAAAAGTAGATCTGCCACTGTTGTACTGCTCCTCCACCTGTAGAACAACATTGAAGCAAGGCCACTGCTGTGCGGTCGTGGAGAACACACAAGCTCCCGAGCAGCCATAGTTGGGACCCGCACCCACGAAAATGCATCCAGATGTAGCATTTCGCATCTGCTGTCATTGAGGCCAGCTGCCACTTTCGGAAACCACCTCATTTCAATCTGTTGTCCGTGTGCGCCTAGCACCGCATTTGGCAAAGCAAAAACAACTCCTGGGCCCGGGCTTTGCAGCAGCCTGCGTGACGAAGCTGTCAATGTCCACATTAACGATCTGACCAGGCACGCAGCACTTTTTGAGCGTCTGCCTTCCAAATCTGGTACAAAAGACCCCAGTCTCTCACTGGACAGCTGTCATCTGTGCAGTTGCGTGCGCATGCGCATACCAACCTGTGTGCAAATTAAATATTCGGAAAGTACCTTGCAAACTGCTGATCGCTGGTCGCTCGTTCTGGCTTACCCCTGGCGCACACACTAAAAGTTTTGAGAGGATGTGCTGAGAGTGAACTTTTACTGAGTTCTGCTCTCGGTGCCCCGGGTTGGGCCCCTTCCCGGCCTGCTCCACAGTGTCAAAGCGCAGTGCAGCGGTGGCAACGCCGCCATCCTCCCCCCCCCCACACACACACACATATATACACACACGCATGCATGCAAAAACAACAGGAAAGGTGTCGATCAACTGCAGCTCTGGCAAACAACAAAAAACCGCCGGACTCAACTCAGGCCCACGCACCACCGCCCAGGATCAGTACCTTTCGCTTCTGCCCACCCAGCCTCGGACCAAAGATGACAGTTTTGCAAAACCTGTACGGTCACACGGGACCGAATAAGGCTGCACGAACAAGCAGGTGTTTCGTGAATTTACATGCCCGAGTCTTTGACAAGTTCAGAGCTGGATAGACTAAGGCCTCGTGGTAGTACCGCCTCGCAAAGATTGGACACCGGTAGGCCAACAAAGCAACTGAAGCAACTCGCCAGGCAGACTCGAATCCATCACTGAGCTGCCGGACATCGCCCAACCTCCCCAAGTTTCGCCACTCACATTCGGATTTTCTGCTGGAAGGTCTGAGAACGTAAGGTTGGTGCACCAGCTCTCGACAAACCTTCTCCCCACACATGTTGAGCCATACCTGGTGGAACCCTCGAGCAACAATCGTGGTTGGATCATGCCCTCAAGGCTGACGACTACATACTCGAGTGGCACCATGCTTGCAATTTTGCAGTTCCGGGACTGTGTGACATGATCCTCGTGCATGCAAAAGTGCCGAAGCCTCGCCAACCTGGTACTCAGACTCCCACTTGTCGAGCCTTTACCAGGAACTGGCGTCCAAGCAACGAAAGGCTTGCTGACCATGCGGGGCAACGGTTGAGCTCCAGGGCTCTTTCTGCTTGAAGTTGCCGTGCGGAGCGATGCTCTCCTGGGCTTTTGCCCGCCAGGCTGCGGTGTCAACTTCGATTGAACCGTTCGATGAGCCAAGATGCAACCGAATGGGTGAGGGCCTGCAGAAGGCCCCGGAGCGCAGCCTGCACGGATCGGCTTTCTGAAAAGTTGCTACCCTGCAATTCTGTTGATGCCGCATTGACGGATTCCGCTAACCATCACCACCGGTGTCTGGCGAGCCTCAGCAGCAGAGATGTAATCGCCTGATCGCAGGAGAGCTCGGCAAAGTGCCTCTGCCTCGGGACCCCAGCGCGAACTAAGGTTGCCTGTTGAAGCTTGGACAGGTACTTCACTGGAACGGATGCAGTAGTTGCAAGGCCATGACAGACAGCCACGCTTCAGATTCCAGCAGGTGCTCCTGCCGGTGAATGCCCAATACTTGGCACAGATGCACCAACAACGCCATCCTCACCACCGGGCAGGTCTGCTTGTAGCAGGGAGCCAGCAAGATACACCGACACTGCCTGCGTCTCCAATTCAATTTTGCGTGAAGTTCTCTACCTGTGAAGGCTGGGAACTGAGACACGGGCGCTCAGGGCCACCAACACTCCAGGCTCGGCTCCATTGAAGCCCAACTCCTGAAGTGAGGCGCCCTAGACGGAATTCACCTTCGGGCATCTTTCGGTGCCTGCGCCAAGTGATCTGCCGTGACACGCGGAAGCCCGTCCTCGGCGGTCTCACTCTTGCCGTCGGCATGACACACTCTGTTGGGCTGAAGGCAGCGCCGAATCGACGAAGGCAACGCCCGCATGCACAGCAAACTGCCAGGCAACCAACACTAGGCATGGCCAAGTAGTATCTAGGGCCAAAATTCCGGAATCGGACAGAGCGCATGATGCATACCACGTCTCAGGTTACACATTGAACTGGATTCTGTGCTATGCATGTTCCTGGCGACGACCTGGCTACGAAACCTACTAGTAAGTAGCAGAAGCGATGAGGCTAAACCATGATCTGCCCTCTGCCCTTATCTTTCTTAGCGAAGAGCTTCAACATGAGAACACAACTTGTCAAGATGGAAGACACTCACAAACTGCAAGGCGGGATCGACGATCTAGTGATATCTACTGATGAACGGACCGACTCAGTTCCCTGCTGCAGGCACTCCTCTTCTAGACAAAGATGGGGACCGAACACCCAAGGATACAACACGAGACTTCGAACCCAAAGCCCCAAGAGCTGGCCTGGCCGAGGTGTTCAGAGCCCATGCTCGTTTCGAAGCTTTGCAACAGCGAGGACAACTTTCCGGCATCCTGCGGGGCATGTCCAAATGCACCAGACCTGCAACACAAAGACACACAGACACACACACACACACACATATATATATATATATATATATTTATTTAATTGTTTATTTATTTATTTATTTATTTATTTATTTATATGCATGCATGCATCCATTCATGCACGCATGCATGCGTTCGAGCATGAATATGAGGAGACATACAGACACACATATACGTGAGTGGCTCATGTATATCGATATATCTATATATATATATATGTGGGCGATGTTTCAGAAATCTTTATGTTTGTGTGGAGCAAGGCAGCCCAACATTTGTGACGCCTTCAGCCCTACAACAGAAAATTTGCAAGAGCCATATAGTTCAAGGTATCTCCTTCAAAACCTGAAACCCCAAACCTTAAAGTGTAAGGTATCGGTGAACCTTAGACCCTAATCTGAGACCTAAACCCTAAACAATTTCAGGTATCTTCCTTCATTGCAGGGTTTTGCGGCTCTCTAGGCACATAGGACCTACTGTACCATGATTAGTTAGCGAGAGTAACCAGTTCTAGCCCAAATAAGAGACAGAGGGAGACACGCACACACATATATTTTGTTATATGTATATGCAGAAGCATACGTATATATATATATATATATGCATTTATATATACACACACAAGAGTCTACCCCGCCGGGGCAATGAACACAGCATGTTTGACGCCTTCAAAGGAGAAGGTACGGCATTTAGGGCTTTAGCAGAAATTCCTGGAGCGAGATAGAGGCAGAAGCCGCGCCCGATGGAAAACGGACAGGAGGATAGAGCGTTGCGATTTGCTAGTTCTCGCTCCCGTCCTTCTATTGCTTCTTCTGGTTCTTTGAGCAAAAGGCAGAAGAGGCATCAGAAAGACGGAAACTGCGCTCTGGAATAATCTGTCGATCATGCAACTCCCCACAGCATTTGTTTCTTCCTTTGGTCTTATTTCACAAAGATGTCTCGCTGCTTTTCCTGCTCGTCTAGGATATGCTAAGGCAGAAAAAAAAGGACAAACAGCAGCAAGTGGAAAATGCAGAGACAACATCGCTCCGATGGAGTGCCCCCTTCCCCTCCGCGTGCTTTGCGCTCCCTTTGAACGTTTGGAAAAGGATGCTAGGCGGAGCCCAGGAAAGGAAACGGAAAGACGCACACCGAAAGGTAAGAGAGTGACAGGAGTAGAGAAGAGCGGAGATGCCAGACAGAACTATTTTTTGCTCCTTTTCTATCACCCTGTCTCCTGTGATATTGGCGGTTTCTTTTTGTACCTTGTTATCACTTCCTTCCCGATCTCTATTTGCGTACACATTTTCTCGGCTCTTCCCTTTCCGTTCTTTTTCTACGGATTTCAGGAGAACAAGACCAGAGGACACATTCAGTGAACCCGAGAAGCACCTAGAGTCAAGGGGCAAAATGGACCTCCGCTCTTCTAGTCTGTCTTCCTCCCACCCCTGGCTTCCTTGCTTCCGGTTCTAGTCGCTTCTGCTTCCCTGTCATTGAGAGAGGCAAACGCGGAACGGCCAAAGAGGCAACGAGGCGGGCAAAAGCAGGCAGGAGCAGGGAATCTCCAGTCATGCTGGGGTTGTCCCGTTTCCTAGATGCGCAGACTTAATTGCAACGGAGTCGAAAGTTTCGCGTTAACTAGCTGCTTCTCTTGGGGCTTCAAACAGTACTGTCCAGTGCCCGAAAAATGATTTGGTAGGGTTACACCAGCAGGCATGGAAATCAAAAGCTTGCCAGATTCACGTACGGTCAAGCTTACATGTCATTAGCAGCTGTGTCCTTTGCGACACGACTGGGAGACTAGTGGCCTTGGGAACCGGGCTGTGCGAGGAGGGCTGGTGTTCTGCGTCGACTTTCTCTTGGCCGAAACAGACTATCTCTGTGCAAAGCGTGCGCCTGGGTTGGCGGCACACACGGTCTACAGCATATCGAGCCATGCCGTGCCATGGACCGAAACGGTTTTAGACGTCAGTCTGTGACAGCAAGGGACATAGGAGATCCAAAGCGGTTATTTAGGCTTCGCATTCCTTACGAATACATGCGAAAACGATGTTGGCGAAGACATAGTACAGGCTGCATCTGATGCTGGGCCCGGTGGGACTTGGAATGGGAACAAGCGTAAGATCATACGTAGAATTTTCAGCTGATCCGACCTGCACGTGCTGTACACCGGCAGTATCAATGCTACCCCTCAGTTTGGATGTGAAAAAAGGGGTTGAACTTTGGTTGCCATTCGCCGGATGCAAAGGCTGCACAGATGCATACATACAGGGTTTGCAGATGCACAAACAGCGTGACCCGAACAACGGGCAACACATGCTTGCAACACACGCAGCCGCAGAAAAGCTCTCGAAGCTCCTGGGACCATGCGCTCCGACCCAACAAGTCATCGGGATCATGAATCACCACACCTTGGAATGTTTGACCGGGGGGCAAGTGACTGTATTGCAGTCGAACAAAAAGGCATGCTAAAATGATCCCAAGACGAAGCTGCCTACGTGGAGGATATGACAGTATAGTACGTATAGCTCGACGATGGCAGTCTCAGCTTGAAGCCAGATACATTGCCGGTACCATCCTGGGCAGCATCAAGCGCGCCGTTGTGACACGAGACGATGCGAGTCGGAGGTCTGAGAGCCCCCATAGCAGTCCTAGATCAAGCTGAGGCAACGACCGAGCGGCCTGTCCATCCTGGAGGCATGTCACGAGTGAACACAAGAGCCTCGGATGTGGCCGAAGGTGCAGTCCTGCTAGAGGGTAGGTCAGCCGCAACCCGACCTCGTCAAGTCAAGAATCGGCTCGGCTTTAGAAGGTTCAGTCAGTGCGGCGATCCAAGAAGCGAAAAGATCTCTGATTGCACGGTAATTAACGGGTTCAACGGCCGTGGATGTGTCAAAGCTTCCAGCGAGGAGCCGAAGCAGTCCTGTGCGGCCTTAAAGGACTCCGAGATACCCCGTATTACCGTCAGCGACTTCCGGGTAGCAAAAGCTGGCTGAGCCTCTGACCCATGGCTGTGGGCCGTGCCGGCTGGCTTCATATTGACACGAAGACACTACCTCATGCTGCTGCGGTGTGTGTGTGTGTGTGTCTGCGTACAGTCGACTCTAGATTCTTCTACATGTTTAGCCGAGGATGGTGATGTGTAAAGCTCACCATTCTCTCTTTCCGGCCAGTCTAGTTGAAAGGTGGGTGAATCTCGGGACTTCCGGAGTGGGAGCGTCTCATCTTAAATTCTATCTAGGTAGCTCACTGAGCAGTGGTGCGGCTGCGACGGCTTGGCTTTCAACAAAACAAGCGGCGGTCACACAACTTCAGCAGAATGTGAGAGGAAGCTCCAGTTTCGCGTTTTCGCCTAGGTATCGGAAGGTAGGTCGGCGTTGTCTGAATGCCGGGCTGCCCTCTGCGAGCCGGAGCGCGATCGCGAGCGCGACCGCGAGCGGCACGGCTTGTCCAGCGTGTCGAGCACGAGCTGCAGCTCGGCTGCCTCGTCAGGAAGTAGCATCGATTCCCTTTCGCCTCTCCCTTTCCGTGCCTTCAAAACGAAAGGCTGTTTGGATTGAGAGCTTTATCAAACAAGGCCTAAGGCACGCCATTTTTCGTCGAACGGCAACTTGAATTTAAGGCTCCGGAACGGAAACACGGTCGAAAGCCAGGGGCCTGTATGGAACCTGCCGATGGTCAGCTCTTGAGCAGTCTTTGGCTCTCAAATCCCGAAGTCTCTGGTCTCCTTTGGCTCCCAGCCTTATCATACCGGGCTGGTCTCCTACACAGTTACACTATTTGCGTATCCTCGTCATGTACCTTCAGCTCGTTCTGCCTGCTTCACAGCTGGACAGAGGACTTGCAACAACTTCGGAATGTCTGGCAGTGCGAATTAAGCTGCCCAGCGTACACTCGACAAAGTTCGCTGGTCTGTGTCCCACCACGGCAAGACTCTGTTGGTTGCGTGCTTCGGAGTTTCCAAAGACCCGCGCTCTATGTACAGGGTCGTCGAAAGATCGAGCTTGTTGTTGACATAGTGTCGCGCCACACCTTCGAGGCCTGTGCGAGTCACATACTTCCGTGTCCCGGCAGTCCACCTTGTTGGGCCTCTGCAAGCGGGCTGTACTGTGAAACGAGGCCGGACAATTGAAGGAAGCGGCTGAGATCTCTGCGAAGAGAATCCACATGCGGTCCACCAAACTTCCCCAAGGTGCATCGAGGCACCATGCTGGGGAGCGGTGCCACGTCCTTTCACGGATCTGCATACTCTGCACATCTCCTGGTTCCATTTCCTGCACAACTTTTATCAATGATCATGGCCTGTCGCCGACGTGGGTCTTGCGGCACGTGGAGGCAGCAGGGAGCTTGTCTGAGGTGCGCATCATCTCTTGCCGACTTTGGCCTACCAGCTCACATATATCACAGCAGTAACACTTCGGTAGGGCAACTTTGCAGGTATGTAGCAACAGGCCTGCATGGAAGTGCTCTTCTCCAAAGCGCGATGCCTTTAGCCCGTCTTCTTTTTCTTCTTCTTCTCTCCATCTTCATCCGATGCGAGAAGCTGGTTCAATGCCTGGCTGCTTCGAGATGGAAGCTATCAAGCCAGCGATGCACTTAAAAACTCCACTCTGAAGGCCCAAACACGGCCACCTAGCGGCATTCTAGAACAGCTTCTGTTTATGTTTATGCGTTCCTACTCCGGCCTGCACTTTCTGTGACTGCTGCGTCACGACATCCCTCAGCTCCTTCATGTCGGCCTGCCACATCACACGAAAAGCCCATGCCCATGCTTGGGAGCAGCCCGATGCTGCCTTCATTCCCCGCTCGGTTTGTATCATGATCTCTGTGTCCTCTGCCTGATCCGTGAGTTGCATAGATTCTCGGAACTTCAGTGCCGTCACGGATTCTCTCACACGCCAACTTTCTCTTCGCTGGATGAGGCGAGGGCCAATGAATTGATCTTCTCTTTGAACTCATCCAGGTCTTTCACCTGCCACACTCAGACGCCAGAAGACCCGCTATGAAGTCAGCTACCCGCCCGAAATCTTCTCCAGGGTGCACACCCGAACTTCCCTCTCAAGATGTTCTTCGCCAGCATCACTCGACCTTGCAGCTGAAGCTTCTTGGTGCCTCGCCTGACGGAGGGCCACTTGGGTGGTAAAAAAAGCCGAGGCCATGGCTCCATAGCGATGCAGCGCGCGATGGGGAAGAAGCCGGTGTTGTTCTCCTTGATCTGCTGCCTCGTTCACAGTGAATCCACGGCATGGCCGAATGCCGAATTGCAGCTCAGGTCCAGGTTCCCGGCTTCACGTAGCTCTCTGGGCCATTCAGCTCAGCCGGATCAGTCTCTTCCAGATACAAGAGAAAGCGAGCGTAAGCCCACATGTAGTGTTCCTGAACGAGCTGAGTAGAGCATCGAATTGGGATAACCCTGCTTAAACTTTCTTCCCTGCTTTTTCTGTTAGCGGTAGATGATGACTGAGCAGAAGCCGAAGACAGCCAGTCTCTGTTAGAGTCCAAGAGTTGTCGCATCCTCTATCGCGGCTATCGACCTACAGCTGCACATCGGATGTCCTTGAGGATGTGGTTCCTGAAGCATGAAGCAGACATAATCAATGCGTCTGCCCCGAATGAAGGCGTGCAAACAAGGCAGGGCGGCTCGAACTTCACCCTTTTACGCTCCAGTTCAGACCTAGGTCTTCACACGAGCTAGGGCAGCTGTGCACCGGTAGAAGTCGTCAAAAACATGTAGGCATGGGGGAGCTAGGTCAGCGGCTTACTGAGGGAGCATATGAAGCAACTAGACTTCATCTTCTCCTTGGAACACCGGAACATGCCACCTCCCATCTCAAATCACGGTCACCATGATTCGAGTGAGTCCTCGATGCTCTTCTGTTCCTCCTTCAGGTCGGCAAATGCATCGATGATAATTCCTGGCACGAGTACATCAGAGAAAACACGTCTCGTTGTGATCGTGCATGCCGCCGCTAGGATGCGGCCTGAAATGATTGCCGCCATGATCAGAATGATCACCTTGATGGCATGGATGCAATCGCGAGTTTAAAGACAGAATGGGCGAACCGTGTGCTGCGTAAGAACTGAACCAGATTGTAGACGTAGTCGAATGTGAATCGCGTGTAGGTCAGCTTCGGACCGCTCCAGACCTTTAGCAGCTTTGCCGGGCTGCTTCCAGTGCTGTCACTTCTGCACATGTTCGTGAAGTCCTTCGAGAAGCCAAGACTGGTGCTGGTGCACTGCGAAAGCCATAGTCGAAGTGCGCACGGAGACACTCCATCCTGTGCTGCTGCCATGAATGGAGTGACTGTCTGCCGCCTGATCTGATAGCACAGCAAAAACCGAGGTGAGTGCAAGGTGGAACAGCCGGAGGTGTCCTGACACTGGAACCGACGACAGAAAAATCTGTCGAACGCACCGGACGACTTTGAGGAAGAAGGGGCCAGCTTTCTGTCGAAGCTTCCGATGCAGTGCACAGAGACGAATACACAAAGGCCACCAAGCTCTTGACAAGACCACGACACGTCCCCACTGGGCAAAAGATGCGGAAGATTCCGTTGAACCAAGAGAGGCTTTAAAGATGACTTCCCTGTTGTGGCAGATATAATAAGACTAATAATAATACTAATACAAATACTAGTAATAATAATGGTCCAAGGAATGTTTGATCAGATCGGAGCCGGCCTTATCAGCAAAACCATAGCCCTGACTGAAGAGGAGGAACCCCGCACCTTGCAAAAAGCAGCAGTGCTTTTGATACTGGTGCTCTTCATTGCAGCTGACTCGATGAACAAGAAGTTCATGCTGAGGTCTTCACCGACGGCAATATACTGGATGCAGAAGCCCAGCACCATGGTGCCAGCGACTTGTTCCACGCCTTCAGATGACTGGTTCACATGCCTCAACTTGAGCTTTGATGAAGTTGGGCGAGATCCTCTGGTGGCCCCAAGGTCGTGGCTTTGTGTCATGGACTCGATCACTTTGGCCAAGATGGGGATGCGCATGCACAGATCGATGGTGTTGACGGCGTTGAAGAGAAAGCTGACCTCGCAGGTCTACGCTGAAGCATCCTGAGCAGTACACCTTGCTTTTGACCGACAGCCACCGGGCAAGGTTAGATGCAAGTCTGTGATACACTTGCAATCATATACACCAAAAGTAGGTGGGGGAACTTTACACCAATGTATGACTCGCCACACCGTATTAAACAGTATGCTTCTTGCTCAAAGTTGTGTACACAGAGGCACGCTTTCGAGGAAACCCTTACAGCTGGACACACGGTATCAGTATCAAAGCAGCAACTGCCACCAGCACTTCGCACCATAATCATGGCACATTTGCAGATGAGTGCGGTGCGAAGAGTCCAAGGAAGGAGAATGCCAGCAGAAACAGCCTTGGCGCAAACTCGTCACGGCCGCCGGCCCCTCGTTTCACGCAAGCCAAAATCTCAGCAAGGCTCGTGTAGAGGAGCTGTTTGTCGCTGCAGAAGAACTTTGCCTGAAGCAGACAAATACGTCCTCTCTCACGCTGTAATGAACAGGACGTACGTAGTAGTGTGCAAGGCGCAGTCTTGTAATTGTCACGGATTGAACACTCAACCAAAGCATCCAATGCATCATGCAGCCAGGAGATATCCCTAACAACTGTAATCTCGCCAAAACTACTAGCTGATCATCGGGACAGGAAGAGCTCGACGCCTGCCTCCCTTATGCCATGGTTTCAGGAGCTTAAAAGAGCACTGGAATCAGTGGATCAAAGCATTAGCAGTCTCCTTGGAAGTTTCCTTTGACGGAGCCTGCAAGCTGAGCCTGTAGAGCAGATTGTTCCTCGGCGAATCGGTGCGCTTGGTCTGCGGACTTCAAGAGCACCCCCATTCGTAGGCATGTTCGGAGTGATGCCTAGAAGTCTAAGTGGGTGACAGCTGGCTCTGCAGTTGTGGATTCTCTTCGCGCCACTTGTCGACCTGGAGCTCACAGACTGAACCTCCCTCTGCTCTGCTTCGTTAGGGCTTTCGGCATAGGACTTTGGGGCGTCTTTCTTGAGATGGCAACACCCCACTCCTTCCGGCCTTGGTCTCGATGATCCAGCCGCTGTATGAAAGCACGTAGAATCCAAGCCACAGCCTTTCGGCAGCCGGCGTCGTGTGCTCACTGTTTGCTCCGACATCACTTCGCTTCTAGCTTAGTCTCGCACAGTGAGAGACTGAAGTGGATGCCAGCAAAGAACGTCAGGATGTACACCGACAGCTGGTTCCTCAGCGGACTCCAGCGTAGCGACACTCAGGGCCTGGATGTCTGGAAGAACGGGCGCGGACGCCGTGGATACCCAGAACACAGGTATTAAATATACATCACCTAAATCATGAAATGGGCGGGTACAGCGGAAGGGGACCGGAGCGCAGCGGCACCATAATACTCTACATCACTACACCTTCAGCCTCCGACCCTGCACTTAGTTTGGCAATCAACGGAGAACTGTAGGCCGAGGCTTCCCCGAAGCTTGGACAACTGGTTGAGCTTAAACTTCGGACACGGAGAGTGGATGAACATGTCATTGAGAAAGATGTGTGCAATGTGTGTACACAGAATTTCTTGCCCCTGCCGGTAAGTCACACGGCTCTCTATCGGTGTGGGTGGTGTGCAGGCATGGCTTGTGGCAAGCACTGTTTGTGTTCGCGCGTTGCAGGGGTGTGCAGGTGCTGGTTGTGCACGGGCATGCAGGCTTTGTATGGGTACAGGGTTTGTTTGGGCACGGCTTTTTGGGTTAAGTTTCGTTGCGGGTACGGTTTGTATGCCGGTTTTGCACTGGTGGGTGTTGTATGGGTAGGCAAGGTTTTTGCACAGGTATCGGCTGTGTGCGCGCAGGGTAAACATTTCCTTCAGCTGCAGCTTTTCATGGGTGGTACTGGTCCTGTACACGTACAGGCTTTGTCCAGGCAGGGTTTTGTACGGATATGGTCAACGTGTGAAGTCCACATGGCCGAAGACAAGCTCCACTCCTTCCCCCAATGATGCACAGCCCTGGCGTGGCACGGACCCTGCGACGTCTTGTGACAGTTCAATTTGCCTCAAACCTCCGAGAAGCTATCTCAGGCGCCAGTGGTTCAGAGCCAAAGCGTTCCACATCCTGTCTTGAAAACGTTCCAAGGTGTTTGTCTGTCGGTCTGTCTACCTGTACATGTGTGTTCACATGAATAGGGCAGATTGTATGAAGACAGAACATGTATCTGCTGTAGCATTGAATAATGTACACCTCTTTTTATGTTCCGTAGGTTGTTACTTGCACATGTACATGCGTATGCTTATCCGTTTGTCCTTCAGTCCAACCCATCTGCAACCAGGCGGATGTAAATGAAACAGACACACACACACACACACGCACAGCGCAAATGTGTTGGCTGGAGCCGAACGCCGCCATTGACAACTTCAGGATTCAGGACAGACGATAGCCACAATGGCGATATCGGGAATGCATCGACATGCACGGTAGACTGCACGGCACCTCTTCCGGTTATTTTCGAACTTATGAAGACTTAAGCATGCGTTCTGCTGGCTGATCCACGAATTCCTGCCGCGGCGCGGATAGTGGATGTCTTGTTCCAGAATAGAATGTTCGGAATATGAGCCTTAGTGTCAGGCCAGGCAGCTGCTGCATGCCACTCGCACAGCCCTGAGCTGGAGGCTTGTGTACACGAAGACCAGGATGCTGTTGATGATGGCAGTCGTGAGCATCGTGGAATTGATGCAAAGCCTCAGCTTGTTGGCAATGGCCCTTCGGGCATTGGTCTACAATTGTCGAGCCAGGTGGCGCGATGACTTCTCCCGCTCTGTTGAAAGGCCATGGCCTTGTCGAAAAACATTAGGCCCATGTGCACCATGTTAATGGCAAGCACAGAGAATTCCAAGAGCACGTGCAGTACCTCAGACACGCACTTTCCCAAGAGGTCGAACTGCTTCTGAACGAAGGAGATGTACCTGTCGACTGAAACGCCACTTCTGAAGATGTCTGCATGACACCGAAACATCACTTCTTGGATCCCACTTGCGCACTCTCCGTTCACTAAATCAGCAAAGTCGTCGATCTGTGCCTACCAGGATGAACACACGAAGCAGCACAAGCAGCCATGCCTTGTTGTAGGGATTACTAAGCCTCAGGTGATGTGCGCTTCACGTTCACAAGGCATTCCTCTTGCCTGGGTCACTGGAACAATTGGCTTCTGCTCTCCTATCGGCCTCTCTGTCTCTTCAAAAGCTAAGGCAGCTTCCACTTGTGCACCAGGGAGTGGTTTTTCAAAACTCGGATCGCCTGTCATGCAAAGGCTGGGAAATTGAGCAAGCCGCAAGATGCAGATCAGCCTTCGGCACCAGGAAGTAGACACGCTGAAGTCGAGACCCGCGCACGATTTCCACCTGTGAGCAGGCACCGTCGTTTTGACTGCCAGCCACGGGGCCTCTTTAGAACCCTCGGCCGATCCCAATTTCAGCGAGAAGGCCTGCCCGAAAAGGAAGTGCAGGTATTTCTCTCCGAGCATCTTCTGGACCTTCTCCAGGAACCTGCATGGCAATGGCTCCATGGGAGGCCTGCCTGGGCAGACCCCTTTCTCCGGATTCGGCCTATCAAAGATCTTGGTTTTAGCCGTGGCCCACTCCGGTTTGGTGTAGACCTGGGAGTGACCAAAACATGCCTTCCAAGAGCCCTCTACGAGTACTGGCCCTGCCACTCCAAGATCCCGGCTGGCATGTCGGCTGGCTGCTCTATCTTCACGTCCTTGAACAACTGTGTTCTAGTCCTGAGGAGCTGTGGTCATGATGTAATTCGGCGGAAGCTTGACAAAAGATTTGCGGACTGGATTTTTGAGCCCGTCACTCAGGTGCTGAGAACACTGCCTCCGGGACCGTGTGAGTGAAGCAAGAATGTCGCACAAAGCCGTCGATTCACTCTAGGTATCGAGAGCTGTTGGGGTAGGGCAACGCAAAAGCAGCAAGGAGAGCAACTGTATGCTACTGTAGTGCTCAGGCGTCGGCATGGAACAGAGAATAGCATAGGCCACATATTTTCAAGCAGTCCTGGCATGGCATGGTCTCTGAAGTATGCTTCCAAAAGGCCACAATCTCGGGCTCCTCGTACTGCTCATCAAGCGTGTAGGTCAGGCAGGCCTAGTTGACGAAGGCTGAGTGAATCTGAATCAGGAGCTTTGGTTGGAGTTGTTACTGGCCTGCCTTCTCCCGCTTTGGACGAATGATCTTTTCGTCGGTCTCTTGGTCATCCGCCTCAGCCTCCAACCGAGTCTGGCGTGGCGTGTCGATTAGCAAAAAGACATCTGGGGCCTCATCGTCCTCTTCGGTCACCCCCACTTCAAACTGTGGATCTGCTGCCTCACAAGACGCCAGATGCGACGGCTCTGCCAGGAACTCGTCCTGCCTCTGAGCTTAGGTTCCAGTGCGTGATGACTTTCCAGCAAAGAACTCTTGGGGCGAGCTCCTCAACATGCGGAAAGTAGGCTGAGCTAGAAAGCTCAAGGCAGGTCAAGGAAGGCAAACCAATCGACACCCCACAGCAGTGTGCAGAAGATGGGCAGCACGCGAGCTTTTTTCAGCATCGCTCTGTGTTGGCTTGCCTCGACAGAGGAAAACTCCGTCCTCAGACAGCAGCAACCGTCAGGTACGGTCACCACTTTTCTTCAATATTCCGAAACAGCTCTGGTTGTGACACGTGCCTCCCTCAAACTTTAGTGTGCATGAAGCTACATTCCGATCAGCACAGACTAAGCAACTTTTGCGAAACATCTTGCGACCATATGGGCATCTGCTGACAGCTACAGGCCAGTAATCGCGCCAAGCTGCTGTTCTACTTGCACCATTGATGCGAACGAGTTCTGCGTCAATGTCGCCTTGGCTTGGGGGAGACGCATCGCACACACAAACATATGTCATGTCCACAACTCACGCTCGACGTCTCTTGGGCGGGCTGCTCTGTTCGGTTTGGTCTCTCATGACAGATCTTGGGGAGTGTGAATGACTCACCATTGACAGCAACCATTCGTCCTTGACCGTGTGGATGTCGTAGGTTATGCAAGAACCAACGAAAGAAAGTGCTGATTGTCCCAGGGCACAAGTCAGAGTGCGGTGTTAGAAGAACGTACTTCCCACTACTCACTATCGCATCAAAGGTAGGCTTCTGCATAGAAGAGCTGCTCGCGAGAATCTGGACTTGTCGCAGTGATCCCGCCTGCACAGCACAGATCCCAGTGTTGGACATTGTCGTGCAGGGGTAATTTTGCAAGGCTGATGAGAAAGCCAGGCCACCAGGGGACGTGAGCGACAGCCGCGGCCCCGCGCTTGCCCGGCGTCCAGCACCAAAACCTAGCCAGGAAAGTGGCTCGAAAGGCTCACATTCTTGGAGACTAGCGAAGCCAAGGCCAGAGGAGTCTTCTGATCTGCAGGGCTAGTGCAACTTATCTGAAAAAGTCTTCACGAAGGGTGTCTTATGGGCTCCGAGCTCGCTGTCTGACCAGGGACGGCGCTTGATGCTGCAAAGCGACAGTGCCATCACAGCATTCCCAGAGATCTCGCAAGAACTGCAGTGGCGCTTCTCCGTCTCCTCGCCCACACTCCAAGAGAACCTGTTCTGCCGGAGTTCCAGGGCACAGAAAATCTGTAACACGTAAGGCTGCAACATGCGAGAAGATCAACAAGTCGTACCTTGGGGCCAAGTCATATCAGAAGCCCGCAAGCCCCCACCACATGGCAAACCGCAGTACAATGAGCACTTCGCAGCATGTACGTATCCCCGCAAGAAGGACAAGCCGCTGCAGGTCGGCGGGCTGAAGGTGTCTATTCGCGTCGTCGAACAAGGACTTGGAGACATCGCCTAGAGAGCGAGGACTCTCCTTTCCTTCGAGTTTCGGACGTCTTCGTAAGCTCCCGAAATTGCCAAGGTTAAAAGGTGCAGCGGGCAGGCAATGATGATACTCAATGTCTTCGCCGATGAGCTTGGAAACGACTTCCACAATCGGGCGCCACGTCTCCACCCATTCCTCGGGCACGGAAACCGGAGAGGACAGTCATCCGAGCGGAGACTCCATCTCGTCACACATGTCTAAGCGACTCAGGCCTTCCATTCCATGGCACCGCTTCAGGAGATGCGGAAGGCAGAAGCTACTGTCGAGTTTCAATCCCATCTGGCTGGCAGGCACCGAACTCCTTCATCCCCAGCAAGATCCGTCCGAGAGTCGTAAACCGCAAGCTTGGCGCTGGTGCCATCTGCCAGATCTCTCGCAACCTAGCAGGCAGTTTCTATCCATCACTGGCATGAACTTTCGACAGCTTGTAGTGCCAATGCGACGAGACCCTGCCACCCCCGCAGAGACAAACAACAACTTCGAGCCGCGACACCACGGCGGCAAAAACTTCTGCGGCAGGTCCCCCGCCAAAAGCGGCTACACGCAAAGGCCCAGCCTGGGGAGTCACAACACTACACAACACAACATTGCACGTACTACCACCGCTGCTCCTAACGGGCCAAGCCTTTGCAGAAAAAACCCAAATAGTGTCGATGCAGTCAGCAGGCGCACAATACGGCGTGTGTGTGTGTGTGTGCGTGAGAATGATGCGCTAGATTTGCGCAACAAATCGCAGTATTGCTGTCATCACCCTCCGGCGGGCACAAATTGTGCTGTGACTGTGCTTGCGATGCATTCCAAGAACACAAACAGTTTCTTCGCCCGCCCAAAACCCGCAGAAATGAACACTTTCCGGTAACAAACCATGGTTTTCCGAAATTGGGTCGCCTGCCCGACTCGCCTTACAAAGCGACGCGGCAGAGCACTTCCGCTAGCAACGTCAGACAAATTCGAGAAAAGACGCTCCACCACATTGGGCAAGAGTTCCTAACTAGTCCCATGAACGTCTGGCGGCGCCTTCACGAAGGCTCTGTGCATATGCACAACATCTTAGGACGCTTGACAGCGGTAGCGACGGAACCACATCCGATATATGCACATCAAGGACGCAGCGAGGTTCCATCACTGTACCGCAGGCGTCCGCAGTGATGCAGACGGTGACAGTTGCAAAAGGCCTTTGAAACTTTGTAATATTCTCTTGTTCAATCGGAAACACACTTCCGACAGCCGAAGATTGAGTTTACATTGCCGAACTGTCGCACGGGCTGCACAAGGTCGACAATATCCGTGCCAGCGCACACTTGGTGCCCTGATTCCGGCTCGTAGGTGCAGCTTCCACCGACGGTCGGAGGTCAGTTTCCGCCTTTGTTCAGTCTAGTCGTCTGCAGACACACGAAGCGAACGGCGAAAGCCGGGACATCGCAAAATTCTACGAACAAGCCAGGAGATGCGGGCTGCCAAAAAGTTAGACCAGCAAGCTGGTCCAGCAGACGCAATAAGTAGCTGTCCAACACACTCACAACGAAAGAGCTGGGAAAGAAGATCAATAAGCGTTTGGTGGGCGGTCGGAAATCGGTATTAGGCAGCAAGCCGGGAACAAGATGCGTAGCTTTGAACGAGTAACAGATTAGTCGAGGAAGAACGGGCATCGGCTGCGAAGCAGATTGGCTGAGCAGCAAGGGTGCTCGCTGAGACGAGCATATCATTAAGCGGTCCGGGAAAAACTCATCAGTGAATTGGCTGGGAGAGCACACGCTCACATATCCAAGCGCACTTCTGGCAACAGGTTACAATGCGTGTTGCACAGCACCTCTTTCCAAGATGGATGCATCTTGCCTTGTGAAACGGCATGCGCTCTACGATCGACGGCTCTCTCGCCAGCATGAAAGGACTTCTGCATGCCGCATCAAAGTGGCGAGTCCAAAGCTCTTGTCCGCCGGGTGCTCTTGGTAAATTCTCGGGCTGCATTTAGCAGCTACTGCGTGCCAGTCAACCACGCCAGGAGCTTGGCTGGTTCAAGAACACATGACCACAGCTAGCAGATGCTGTGTCCACGCAGGCTGCGCGCAGCCAGCACGAAAGAAGAAAGTCGTGGCACGATCGACAGCGCTTCTGCATGGTGGTACAAACTACGCTCGTGTAGAGCAGAGTTAACATCCAGGCCGGACGCTATATTCTCTGTGCATTGGTGACCTGGATCATCAAGGCATCATCATTTTCATTCCAAGGGCAGCGTTTTCATTATACCCTTCTTTTGACCTCAAACAAATGCGATACAATCTTCAAAGAAAGCTGACTGACTTACTGGATATATACGAGACCACACGAGGATCGATTTCTGCGAAGTCTCCACGTAGAGGATGCCGTGTATCTGTGGTACGGCAAACGCGTACCGTCCACTCCGCCACTTCATCATTGCCGCAGCCTGGATTCCGGTTTCGGTTTGTCTGCCCTACCTCCTGAAGCCTTGCTCCTAGGCCCCTGCTGCTTGCCAACGGCGTCCCTTCGCCAACCCTCACCAAACTCGCCCCTGCCGTACGCGTATGGTCGTGTGTGCACACCTGTGTCATGTTACCATCTACGTGAAGTGCAACATAATCCAGCAGCGCTGAGGCACTGCGCGAAAGCAGTTCCCCTTTGAGCACCCATGTCTTGCATCAAAAGAAAGATGGGGTCGGTGGCACTGGCGACAGCCGTTCTTTCAAAGAGTTTCAGACTCTTCAAGCTTGTCCAAGTTTGTCCACATGGGATGGTCGCTATGGCCCTGACCAGCTTGGCTCTCAGTGTAGGTGGGGCAAACTTTGTGAGGGCATTGAAGGCCATGGCCGAACGCAGGGCGAACTTCTCTTTGGCATACCTCGAGAGCAGCTTGAATAGCTTGTGCCGATTGTGGAACAGTCGGCGATCTCATGCTCTTTTGGTCTCTATGACTCTATGCGCTTTGCAACATGCAACAGCGATCCTGCACACATTGGGTGCCGATGCCTGCACAGAATTCCGATCTCATCTCTGATGAAATGCAGAGCTGCGGACCCCCACAAAGCTTCGATGTCGTCAAAGTCGTCAGGCTCTTGTTGGCATCGGCGCATCTGGTCTTGGACTTCGCGTGCCTCGCTGCTGGGGACACACGACTTGCAGAAGCACAAGCTGGGCACTGTGCGAAGTGCCTTCTGTGCCCGGAGCACCGCAAGGGGAATCTCAAAACTCGTCTCAGTCACCACATCAGCGGCCTCATCAACCTGCTTTGTCGACCTGCCAGGGCGCCGCCAAGCCGGAGTAAACCGAAAGCTCCCAACAGTATGGCCCTCCGGTCCTCTGGCAGAGATGAGTGACGAACCTCTCAGCGAGCTTGTTGAAGGTGGAATCGTCACCCGGCCAGGGCCAGAATTGAATGGCCTCTGCTCAGAGGAGAGTCAGAGTGACTGCAGGTAGCAGAAATGAGTTTGCAGCATGTTCTCGCACTGCACATGGGAGTCTCGCCGAAGACTGCGTCGGATTTCTGGATCCTGTTGGCGGGGACAGTCGCGACCATTGCGGCCCACATGCCTGACATGCATGAGGTGACATAGGTCTCCACATTTCGCAAGACAAAGCTCCCGCCTGAGTGTCGTCACTTCGAGGGGCTCGTGGATTTAGAAGTCCTGAGGCACCGTCTCGAAACCTCTTGAGGATCCTTGAGTTTGGGCACGACGGGCACTAAGTGCAAGCCTTAGTGTCGCTTGCGGTGTGTCTTTCCAGTCTCGTGTGTCTGCCAGGACTCAGCTGGGCCGACCCAGGAGAGCTGGCAGATTGCGCAATGGTGCGCCAACGCCATAACCTGTTCTTCTCAGCTGCGCTGCACCGCAACATACTGCGACCACCAACCACCCGTGAATTGGCTTCATGTGAATCTGGCCCCCTGCCCGAGACTGCTTGACGACTCCCAATGTCCGCCTGCACCCGATTGACGAAGTTGATAAGGAGCCATGGCGGAAGAGCCGGACTTGCTGCATTCTCCCAATGCGAGAGCGTGTTCGACATGGCACTGACATGCGCTAATCATGCGGTTTAGTACAAGACTTACGATTACAGTGGTTCGTGGCATTGCACTGTCGTCGCTTGCAAGAAGCCTTCCGTTGCAGAGAAAAGTGGGAAATGGCAGCAAGAAAGAGCTCCAGACCAAAGCCATCATGACACCAGCAGCTCCTGAATCATCCTTGCTAGGGTCTCCGTCTTGTGTTGCACAACCTAAGAGAGGCAGGGCACTGAGCTTGCTGAAGGCATTGGCATGACTGCTAGCTACAAGCTGCTAGAAGTACCTGTTCTTGCTGCTCCGCAAAGTCGTTGTCATCCTCGGAGAGCTGGATCTCCTCCACCGTAGCCGGAGCTGGAGGCAAAGGTATCTGCTGTTGAACCCTGGGTCTATGTCGATGAGGCTCGCCAGTTGCATGGTTTTGCTGCAGCCTGAGATTGCGGTCCTCCAGTAACGACATGGCAAACTTCAATGCAGCGATCTCCGCTGCCCGCATGACTCTCAACCTCAGCATGATCTCGCCCTCTGACCGCCTCAGCCCATGCACGACAAGCGCATCGCATCTGGCCAAGGCATTAGCAGATCCATCCATGCATCGAAAAGCTCTTCATTGTCCTGCGATGTGGAATCGCTGCGACAGGCGTCAGGCGTGCATTGCAACAGGCAGCGCATGCCACTCAGCCAGGATTTAGGTGGTTGCATGGGCCCATGGGTCCTGGATCAGGCCCCGGAACGTGCCTTCATCCGCTCTGAGAATGCGCCAGAGCAGATTGATGTCAGCACCTGGGTATTTCAGCAACAGCTCTAGCTGGAACCCTCCGCGCCTGTTACAACTGCTTCTCAGACCATATCAGTCCCATTAAGACACACAGTAGACACTGACCCGACACCACGAAACAAAGATGGATGTTGTTTGTCCGGATGAGGCATGCCTGCGCACTTTGCACCGTCGAGCTCTCACAGCCACAGATCTCGGGTTCTCAGTCCCTTTATAGTCCCTTTATCTCTTTCGGGGGCCCTCACTGGGCCCTTCTGCTTCGGGCCCCGAGTTCCCAAGACATGCCGCACATGAAGGCTTCAAGTTGCAGACTCGAAGTGTCACCGTAATGTATAGTATGGTTTCGGACTGCTGGCGTGAGCCAGGAAAATGTGCAAGACGTCATTTACAGTAGTACAGTTGAGCTTCAGCAACGAGTCTAAGTCGAGAGCAAATACCGTTCTCCATCAGCGTGGCTTGGTTTTCCAGGTTCGGTCCTTACAGGTCCAAGCTCCCTCGAACAGGTCCCGTGCTTTCGGCATTGCCACATTGCCTTGAATCAGCTCTGCTGCTGTGTCGAACAGCTGCTGCACCAGGACCTGCATTTCATCAACAAGGGACTCTGCTATGTACTGGAACAACCCCCTAGCGCAGCTGGAACGAAGGTCACCAGTACCAGCACCAGCTTGGCTGCGCACATATTGCTTCTCCCGCCCGTTCATGGTGGCCTGGTGTCGCAATACATCGCCTCTTACCCTTTCGTAATGCATCTTTTTACTTTCTGCCATGCGTATCTGGAAGCCTCCTGCATGCTCTCCAAGATCATGTGGATCCTCGGTCATGATGCATGTGCGTCGTTGGCACTCACCTTCTCGGGTGCCTAGCTCCCCATGCGCACGGCTGGTGCTGAACATGATAGAACTAATTTTCTGAGCTACACACATTCGGGAGATCCACTGCACGATGTTGGTCGGCCTCAGCCCGGGAAAAGACGCAGCGATCTGAATGCCAAGTTGCAGTGGGTGAGTGTTGTGCTGTTCACTCTTCTTCTCCAACTCTTGTTCGTGTCGGCGACCTTCTGCCTGAGCTGCGGAACTGCTCTCAATCCCAGCGCCTATGTGTTTTGTGTGTGTGTGTGCGCGTGTGTTTGTGTGAGTGCTGTTGTGTCTGCAGTGAGCCGACTCTGCCTTGTGCTCCTCTTCATCTTCTCCGCCCGGAAGAGTCTTTGCTGAGAATATGTCCAGCTCCTGTGCGGTCCCCGACCAATCCAATCTCTGCAGCTCTCGTTCGACAAATCGGCGGCAGTCCTCCACTGTGTAATCCGCACCCAGGAACTCTTGAAGGGCTTGCAGATGGCCCTCACCTTGAAGCTGAAAGTAGTAGCACGGGACTCTCACGGTGCAGCGGGTTGTGTCAGGAAGCAGTCTGGGTGCATGGCACAGCTGCTGAATGAGCTTGAGCCTTTCATGCGGCATTCTGGCTGGTTTGCGGTTGCTCGAGTTTGCATGGTGGCAACAGCTATTTGTAGGGCTTGCACATTGCTGCCATCATGTCGATGTGGTTTTCGGTGTATGTATCGCCTCAGAGAAGACGAACATTGCGGCATCTGGTTATCTCGGCCGAAGCCGACAGGGCTCTGTGTTTCAGGCGCTTGTAGAGATCCTCGAAGACGCAGAACTGAAATCCGACAGCCTCCCAGCTCTTCGGCGCATGCTGGTACCACTTTACACAGGAGTGTCCGATGTCATCTATGGGTTACAGCGCCAGCCTTTTGCAAATGCATCTCGTCGCTGGTATGGGATTTGTATGCCTGCCACAGTTTTCGCGAAGGACATGCGTGCGACAGCATGCAAAGAGCTCTGCCTCCTGCAAGACCTCGTTGGGATCTCGCAAAATCCGGCAGCCAAGTTTGAATGCGTCCAAACGCATCAATGCCTCGCACCACATGTTGATCTGCCGGGCTAGACGAGACACGGCAACGACGCAGCTTGCAAGTGCTAGACTCATGCACATCCTGCGCCGGCGCTTGTGAGCAGAACAAAACTTCCGCCCCTGAAAACAAGAGTTTTTGGTGATGGTGTGGCTTTGGCGACTCCTTGACCAAACGTCCAGAGGAATCTGCGCGAAGTGCAGGAAGCACGTGCAGCAGTGTCACGCTGCAGGATCAAAGATGGGCCACGGCTGCCGAATCCCAGAGTGCCAGATGGCCAAAAAGCATGCTTCGTGTTGAGACTCTTCTGCTGTGGATCGGGTTTTGGTCTCGCAAATGAAACTGGCAAGTTTCTGTAAATGCTTTTCCTGCTCTGGCCGGTAAGCATGTTCGTCATCGGCGAGAAATGCAGAAAAAAAACGGTTGTTTGTGGAAAGTCATGTTGCCTGGGACACGGCAGAGAGGGAGAGAGGCGACCCTGCACCAGATTGGAATCTAATGCAAGGAGGGGACACAAAACCAGACTGCAAGATGAAGCCTACAAGCTGTCACAAACGAAGTCGCTGACATCAGGATTGACGGAAGTGAACACTTCATGCACGTAGCGTGCCTGTGGATGGTAGAGCAGCACCGACACCAGCATCAGTGGGTCCACTTCCGGCACCTGCGCCTGCATGGGGTTTAGGGCATCGCAGAATCCACGACTAAGATGACGACGGGCTGCGGCTTGTTCTCGTTTCGGTATGGGGATCCTTTTGTGGCCCTTTGGAACTTCGTTGAATCAGCTGATAGCATCCTGGAGATTCGCAAGGTGAATAGGATGATCGCGTGCACGGTGTAGGTCAGCGCATATCACTTCTTCGTGATTGCACCTTACGTGCAGGCCTGCGAACCCATGAATGGCAGTCCCCGGACTCAAGGACTCAAGCCTGTGAGGACTTCCAGTCGGGGCGTTCAGACGGCACCGAGAGCAAGACACGACGTGGAAACAAAACATACCAGGCTACAGTATGGAGGTTCCATAGAGAAGGCTACTTGGGCTCGTCAGCTTCGTTGACTTTTCTGGGACTCTCCACGCGAAACCATGGTCACCTGACAACGGTAACGGACCATCAGCCCCCGCCATGCCCACATGCAATCGACAGTGCCTGGTTTTGGGCTTTGGGATAGAAGCTCCGAATCCGCGCGAGATCGCGCCTCTTCGAAGAAGTTCTTGAGCTTCCCGAGAGAGCCTGCGCCCGCAGAGGCCGAGGAAGCCTCAACAGAGAAACTTGCGGAAGTCAACCGAGACCGTGAAGATCTGCGAAGCTAAGCTTGGGACTTGTTGGTAGCTGAACGGACAGAAGAAAGTCGCCTGTCGTCGTCATACAGCATGCCATACTTCTTCCCCGCATTATTGGGCTCTCCTTCTCCGTCAGAAAAGTGAGGTTCATCTTCCCATTTGAGCTGTTCACGATGCACTGCGAACCTGGGAGCTTTCACAGATGAAGGCACGAGCTGCCACGGGGCTCTTGAGTGCCGTACTTGATGCCACGGACCTTGCCCACAGCTCTTCTATCTCGTCGTTTCGGCTCAGCAGCTCCTGCTAAGAACTGCGAAGCAGTTTCAGCTACACACGAAGCGTTCTCCGACCTGGAGAATGTTGAGCACAGCTCGGCAAGAGGACCACATTGTAAGCTCCTCAGACAGCACTACCAGCATCGCACTTTGCACAATACGATCTTTATGCAGAGCTTGTGAGCATGATCAGTATTGTGACTGCGATGGCCTAGACATCCTTACAAAAGAGGCACCTGAAGCAGGGGAAAAACACCGGGCCCCGGGCTGCAGAACCACCTTCACCGTCCAGCCCCAAGTCGTCCTCCTTCTCCACGTCCTCTCAGCTTCGACGGAGACTCCGCAGGTTCTCTGGATTTTGGAGTCAAGGCATTGCTTTGCAGGAGCGTGCCCGTGCATGCCAAAGGGTCCCAGCCTGCTCGTCCTCCACACCTAGGCCAGGGCATACAGGGTTAGGGTTTAGGGTTTAGGGTTTAGGGTTTAGGGAGGTTACCGAAGTACATCATTAGTCCTGTAAGAGTAGCCAGAGTACCATCACGCGTGATATGTTTGGCAGCAGGAGCGGGAAAAAAAACCCAGTAACAAAAATACACCGAGGCTCGCTGAAAGATGGTCGCTGGGCGTCTGGCCATCCGTAGCGCTGAGGATATCCATCCGCTGAATCCCGAGGAAAGCAACGGTTCGGATTGCATGACACAAGCGCCTCGGTTTGGCTCATCGTCAAAGTCATGGGTATGGGGTGTGGGATGGTATGGGTTCCAGCTTCAAGGTTCAGGGCTCAATCACTCTTAGCTTCAGGGTCATATCAAAGCTCAGGGCTTTTGCATGTTGCCCGGTGATTGGACTGGGGACGCCCAAGGTGCAGGCATGATCCACGTCTGCACGAGGAGCAGCCTTGCCTGCCGGATCCACTCGGCTTGTCTGTGTCAGTCTTGGGACTGCGCCACAATGTCATAAAATCAAGGAGCAGAATCAGAAAGCCACCGACAATCGATGTCTAGTAACTATTTTTGTGATTGATCAGGTCATGGCCTCTGCCGGAATCAGCTCGCGGACCTTTGTCGTTTAAACCCAAAACGAAGAAGCGAGGAAGTCGCTGATTCTGACAGAACTCTGTGCTTGCTGAACCTGATCGGGCAAGCGTGCAACTTCCAACCGGACTTGGGCCAGGGGCCCCTTCTTCATCCACACTGCCGTCGTCAATGCGCCGTTTTAAGATCCTGTCCGTATCGTTGGAAGAGGCAATGAGACGCTGGACTTGCAGAACGCGGACTTCTGCTTAGGAGCCTGGGAATGTCGTCCAGCTCGTCGTGATCCACAGAATCGTCCTGAATGCTTTCGTAAACCTGAGGCAGTTCGGAACTCCGATGATGACTTGGGTTCTGATGTCATCGCAGTCTTCTCCAAGCAGCTTCGACCATGGCAGGATACTGAACATACAGTAAGTCGGCATTCTCCACTTCGAGCTTCTCCAGGAAGACATCCAGCATCACAAATGACCTGAAGCATCTATGACACCTGCTCAACCGTTATGAACGTGCTGGGCACCAAGTCTCATGCACTGATCTTTTGAGCATGGCGATGATGAAATCATGCTCGTGCTCCCTTGTGGCCTCCCGATTGGCGGTTCTTAGCTTGCAGCTACTTTCCGACTTCAACTTCTCTTGCTTTGCGCTACGGCCTGGAGGAGACGCTCGTCGAGACCCTTTGACTGCTTCTCAAACTTGAAGCACCGGTCCTCTCTGCAACCCCGATGTCGCACAAATAGCAAATGAGCAGAGCTCTGGAGGCAGCAGCGCATGCTGCACCAGGTCCTCCACCAAATCAATGACCTCTTCGACTTTCGGATGAAGCTGTGTCAGTGAGCTCAACAGACAGCCAAAGGCCTTCTCTGTGAATCTCGGCATCAGCTCGTGAATCACCCGCTTGGCCATGCTGACCTGGCGTGCTGATGCAAGACATGACTTCCGGGCTGCAAAAAAGGCATCTCGGCATTCGTCTGTTGCATCAAGCAGGCCTTCTTCCCTCCGGCTTCCAATCCGTCCAGAGCATTCACTTGACCAGTAGTATTGGACTCCTTATCCGACTGCTCTTCAACAGGCATGGGAATAGGCAGTCAGTTTGCTCGAGGGCATGATGGGATCGGCTTGGATTCAGGCGGTCATGGGGCCGGCCTCCTGCAGCAAGTCATGTCTGACACTTCGATGAGCCATGCGCGATTAAACACGAAAGAGACGGCTCATTTATGCAACCGTCCTCTTCTGCATCCTCCCTGGAATGTTGCTGCTCAAGACGTCTGCGAACTTGAAGCTAGATAAGTCGTGCCGGCAGTGCTCATGGCCAGCCACCACAGGCCGCAGAGCCTCGGCTTGCCTGCGATCGCTGGTTTCTGTGGTTTAGGGTTTAGGGGTTTAGGGCTTAGGGTTTAGGGTTTCTCGAGGCACTGGGCAGCTTCGCAGCTCGCGACCCATGCGCCTCTGAGCACCGACCTTCGCTGCCCTCATGATGACCTCCGGAGAGAATGCCTGGAGCGCAGGAACGGACGAAAGCCCAAGGGAGGAGGAGGGGGCAACCACAACTCTATCCCTAGTGGTTGAGACAGCTGCAGTCTGGAAGTGTCATTACCAGAGTTACCACTTCAGGGAATCTCAGGGATACACATGGCGAAAACGCTTACAGTTCAAAGGTTTGAAAGACCGTGAGCTATGCCGGAGTGCCTTGGGTGAAGTCAGGGCAACCATCCGAGGATTGGAGACTGCGAGCTGGAACTCGGCGGTGTCAAAAAGGCAGCGGCTGCGCCTTAGCTGCGAGCATCGGCACCATGTGAGCGTGCAGAAGGAAACGTGGGCCCGTGCAGCGTCACAGTATGGCATCCCAGCAGCTGCAATCTAACCTACAAAGCCGTCAGGGCAGGGCAGCCGGGCAGCCCTCAAGGCTTTCACGATCTGCCGGGCCTTTACTCGGCCTAGATTGCTGGACATGTTCTTCAAGAAGACGACGTCCTTTCCTGTGAGAGATGCTATTGCTTTGCAGAAGCACCTTCAGCTCTGATGCTGATCATCCCTTGTAGGGCACGTGCCGTTGACTTCGACCTCGAAGTAGACTTGATTGTTGACAAGTCCTGCACGTCGTCGCAGTGTGGTGTCGTAGATACTGAGCACTTTCTTTCCAAATCTTTGCAATGGCCTTCTCCAGCAGTCCCATGCCCCCTCCATTGGTGGTCCTGGGTGAACTTGCAGGAAGAATGCGTGTATCATGGTCAGGAGAAACGCAGCCGCATTTGACATGGGTGGTCTCAGGATCACACATTTCCCTTGCGTTTGTCTTTTGGCAGGGACAACCCAGCCACGTTGCCATCGCCTCGCGGACGACAGCTCTGTTCCAGACACAAAGTGGTCCAAGGAACCCCGCCAACGAATGCTGCAAAAAGCCAGAGGAAGGACTGCGCTAGACGACACCAGCAGGATGGTACATTCAACGTTCACACAGCAATAGCAAGAAACTAGCGAGAGACAGAGACAGAGGGAGAGAGAGAGAGAGAGAGATATGTGCTTGGTCTTGGACTTACGCTGTCTCTGGCCAGAGAAGCGGAAACTCTGGGCATCGACAACCCGATCCTCCATCTGCTGCGTTCAATGGGCGTTCACTTTCGCGCTACAACAGGGGGCCGCGCGGGGGGAGGCGGATATGCTCAGCATTGTCGATGTCTGATGATGTCTGATGATTGCTTTGATTGGAATGTTGGACCCACTTCTGGGACTGCCACAGGAGATGTTAGGTTCAGCCGATGAGTGAATCATGTCAGGAGAAGACCACGCAGCAACAAGGGGAGCGACCCTGCAGAACAACCGACTTTACAGATGTAAGACACTAACTACACTAAAAGAAGCAGTCTTCGCCTGGTCGAAGTACATGGACTTCGCAGCTAAACTCCTGCCAGCAACGCATAGCAACGCAACGTTCCGTCGCGGTCCTAACTGCCTTTTGCTGGAGCTCGGGCCTGAAACAGATTTTCCCCAGCGGTCAGCTTGAAGCTCAAGCCTGGTCGAGTTGGATCTCACTTTGTCCTCTTTGCGATCAATCATCGCCTTGCAGTCTCTGTACGATCTCCTTTCCGACGTGCCACATCCGCTCCTTGTTGGACGGAGGAAGCCCGATGGTGAGAATACGGCGCTGGCGATAGGGCCGAGACATCACTTCCCCTGAGCAAGAAGGTGGGGTGCTGGATCAGCTGTCGGCCTGAGTGCTTGGAGAAACCACACCAGGAACCCTGCACAAGCGGGCGCCAGAATATGCCAGAATCAGAGATGCAGGCGCCAGAGATTGACGTCCACATGGAGCGACTTCGCCAACCTCTGGGGATCCAAGGGAGCTTCGGGACTGGGAGACGCGGCCCAGGATGCAGATGGGCAGCGCCATGTCTGGCATCTCCACGAGCTCATAGAGAAAGTCCTGGCTGAGAGTACAGTAGCCCTTAGCCCAGGGTGCCGAAGTCACTGGAGCTCTGGGGGGGAAGAGAGGAAACGATCCCTGTGTTCATGGGGCGTCCGTCCTGGAGACGCTCCTGCTGCTTGATGCTGGTGTCCGACTGCGGATTACGTTTGATGTCAGGTAGCCTGCCGCCAAAGTCCTGCCGGAGTCACCATGCCACGAGACGGAACGACAGCGACCCGCGCATCAAGCCGAAGATGCAGCCTCCAGCGGTTTCAGGGTCTGGAACGCTGGAGTGTACATTTCATCTTCTTGACCAACGAAGCCTCGATGCCTCAAAACACTGCAGGCTTAACGAATGTGACGAGTCGGAAGATTAACGTCTGTCTACTCCTGAAGGCTCAGTGCCGTGCAAGCCCACGACGCGCGACCGGTTTCGAGGGTTGCCTCTTCACGCGCGGCACAGCTCGAGGTCAGGACATCTTGGGCTGAATACCCGAGGTCATGGAACTTGCGAGCAGTGGACATTACACTTAGTCACATGTCGAGTTTGCAAACACGCACGGTCTACTGCCTTCCTCATCAGACTCCTGCAAGGCAACGGGCATAAAACATCTTCACAGGACATGTTTACTCCCGATTGGCTTCTGAGAAGCAGTGCCCAATGTGCTCTTAACTAGCCCTGCTGCGAGACTTGAGCGTGCATTCACCGCTCCCTGCTAAAACAACGCAATTCCGTTCCGCTGCGCTCAGCAGCACATTCACCCAAGTTCCGTCCTCGTCCAATCCAGCTCCGGCCCCCTGCTGCTCTCCAATGTCGGGATCGCCCCGAGTCTGTTCAACTATCTGGAAGTCCTCCAGGCTTTTGGCTGCGTGTTTGTCGCAACATGCTGACAGCACCGGTGCACGAAGGCAAAAAACATATGGCATCCTGCTCCATGCCCACTCCGAGCCGCTGTAGGCAATGCTTTGCGGCTTCTACTTCGCTCCTGACATGTTTAGTCTGCTCCATGTGCTGTGTGAGTACAGACCCGGGCTTAGGCTCCGACGCATTGCACAAGCCCAGAGACAGGATCATCCGAATAATGTGCATCAGCTCCTGGAGAGTTCGAGTCCGCGCGAATTGGTCTTCCGCCCCGCGCAACTTTTCTAGAATAAACGGCTAAAGGCTCCTGGTCAACGCCCCAATCTTCAGCAGCCCAATCCTGTTGCTTGAAGAGTACCTGCATTGGGAAATCATTCTCAAGAGGAAAGCACTACAGGATGTGGTAATGTAGCGTTGGCAGTGTCAGGGAGACTGCTCCATCACACGCTGTACACAGACTGAGACCAATTCCAAACTCGCGCCTTAAACAGCTCGCCGATGATGTCTGTCCTCGGCAACAACTTACGATGCTTTCGCGTGATCAGGGTGGCTCAGCTCAGAATCCAGCATGTTGGCTCGATCATCATCGCCTTCTCCCTCTGCGTCGCCGTGTGCCTGCTGACGCTACAGTCGTGGAGTCCGACTGCAAAAGATTTGAACCGCAATACCAAACATTCCAACCCTGCGACTGCAGGCAGCTACCTCAGCTGGTCGTGTGTCAGCCCCACAACAGAGAAATCTCACCATCACATGAAATCACAGTGTTTCGTTTCGTGGTCCGTCGTATGATGTTTACAGCGGGCTACAAGATATTATGCAAGCAAGCACGCAGGCTTGATGATCAACATACCGTGCGTTGATGCCCGACAATCCCTGTGCGTTGCTTTTAAATTCCCACACGGAATGTCAAAAGGGTTCTGCCTCACACCGGTAAAGGCACAACATGCAAAGGGCACGAACGTCCTGTTGCACGGGGTTGACAATGCTGTGCAACGACACACGATGGTGTCTCTAAGTGGACGTGAGATTTCCAAAGCACGGCTCTCCCTATCTTGGAGTCGTCTTCCCTCTGTTTGCTCACGCCTCACAAGAGAGCGCAGCGTTCCTGGCAACAAAGACTCGCCTGAGCACCAGCGGCATCGCCCTCCTTCTCGGCAAGCTCGAACGCATGCCGACGCACCAAGTCCTGCCAGACGATTTCAATTCCAAGCGTCCCTGCAACTCCACCGGTCAAGGCGGTCCGCAAAGATCGGCTCAGAGATGGTGGGTGGCTGATCTTCTTGTCCTACAGAGTCGCAGCAAACGAGGCGTGTCGTGAGGGCAAGAACACTGACAAAATTGAAACGCACCACGGAATGCCATGGACGGGTCCTCCGCGCACGGAGCTGGAGAACCAGTCCTTATCGACTCGGGTCTGGCAGTGGCATGCCGCATGTCACGCATGTTCATGCAACTCTTGGACTTGAAGGGAACCAAGGTCCCCTCCTTGCCCCAGGTCCTTTGGATGTTGTAGGCATGCAGCACCTACAAGCAACGCACCTTTGCACGATGCTCTGCTGAATGCTCTCCTTTCCCATGCCTGTGTAAAGAGCAGGAAGATATGATCCCGCACGAAGAAAGGCGACCTGAGCCCAGGCTGTGCCCCAGAATGCGCTGTACGGAGACGAAAGACCCGTTGACTGCACCAAGCCCCGATCAGCTCGTAGGTGACACGCTCATCGATTGCCTTCAAAACGCGAGTGTTCTTGAACAAGCACCCTTTTATCATCCTGTGTTTTCTACAATGTGTCGATACCGGTGACGCAATCGCTGCAAGAATTCCACCTCACAGCTAAGTCGATACCAGAAAATCGCCCTGTCTTTACACAACTAAGTTTGCACCTCCACCACTGGCGATATTCGGTTGCCAAAAAGATGAAGATCTGGAAATCTCTTGAAGTACTCCGTGAACCTCTGCGGACGCCGATTGAGCAGGTCAATTTTGGAGGCTGCGGCAGCTGAAACTCAGCTGCGGGCCATCTGATTAGCAGCAACACCTGGGTGTCAACGCAGCAATGTGTCATAAGACGAGCACGCACGTCTACTTGCAGGCCAGCGCACGGTGTCCGTGGGCTTGACAGCGTTGCTGCGCAGCCGTCGCTGCTTGGCAGTAAAGCGGTTGTGGAGCACATCCTGCACTGCAACGGAACCCCAGGATGTGGCAAGAACCGGCACGAAAGCACCCCTGCCTCGACCTCGTGGGGTTTCAGAAGGATGCACATCATGCGGATGAAGCCATCCTGTCTGCGAGGCAGGACACTACGAAGCATCCGACAGGGAATTGCAGTAGTGAGGCAGTCCTGAACAATCAGAGGAATGTTGATCATGTTGTCCTGCATGTGCAACCAGAAGATCACGTGGCGAAAATACCTGCACATCAGCATTCCGCATGTGTGTAATGTTGCTGCTCATGAACCAAACGGTTGTCTGGTTGCTGGATTCTCACCATTGGGTAAACATTCCCTGCACGAATGCACTGCCATTTCTTCTGTTCCATCCGTTTGAGGTGGCAGGACGCATCCACTTCTTGCAGCCATGCCCATGTGCAGAAGGAATGCACATCCTGTGTTTTACAAGCCAGTATTCCGTCTGCCACCGCATCATCGAACACTAAAGGCAGGTTTCGAGTCGATGCCTACGACAACAAGTCATTGGCTCATTTTCGCTTGTGATTGGTCGGACCAGTCTTCTGCAGGCACTTCACTATCACGGTCGTTTTCCAATACCACTACAAGTGCTGAACAACTGCTTGGCCATGTTTTGTTGCTGCAACAAGCGCCGAGAAGAACCTAAGACTCCGTGAAGGGCACTTCTGTCTGGCAACGGTGCCATCGTCATCCTGCTGATTGGCATCCGCCTCCACGGCTCCTTCCTCAGCCTTCTGACAGGCTGGGGATCGATTCTCGATGGAAATATCTTATCTTGCACATCTGTTTGCCAGCTTTCGGCCTCCTCCATATCATCCTTACGAAGCTGGGACTCCGTGACGCTCTTGCTGAACCTGTAGAGCTTTGTAAAACGGTCGGAGGCATTCAGTGGCATTCGTGCAGAAAGGACTGAGAATCTTTCTGCTTGAGAACTGTCTTGTTGAAGCCGAAGGAAGAGCAACGGATGACAAGCTCAATCGTCGCCTTGCGTCTTCCGGAGCAACAACATCGTAAGCGATAATGAAGTCTGTGCCAAGGCTTCGGCAAGCTGGAAACAGGTAGGAAAGAAGTTTGCGAGCACGAGCCTCGTGGAAGACTGTTGGCAGGGACTGGCTTTTGTGCATGGGCCGCATGGGCACTTACGTAACACCCACACGACCAAAGCGAACGGACGGGACTGCCACTCCATGCACGCCCATTTTCAGACCCTACCGGGCAGTCGACGAACGGTATATCGGCTCTCGGCTGTGCCTTCTTCCTGAAATGCTAAGAATGCATGGTCGTTTCGAAGCAAGGCTCCACGATCAAAAGTGCTTCACAAAGAGCTGACTTCTCGTCAGTGTGTCGGCGTCAAGGCGTGCCCATCCTTTCAGGAAGGGCCTTGCTACTTGATGCCAGGCTCACTCGCTGTGAGACAAGCAGACTTTGTACCTGCTGGCCCTCACCAGTTTGGATGATGAGCGGGCAAATAACCAATTCCCCTCCTTTCAGGTTCCTCATCAGAATCTGCCTCAGCTACTACATGCTGCGTACTGCCAGCTGGGGCAACTTGCCAAGCTGCATCTCGCTTCTCCCACCATGGCTTTGGCTCCGGAGGCGGTCCGAGGCCCATTTCCTGCAACGCGGCGATGGCTCGTAACCCCTTGGAACTCGCAGCTCAATCCCGGCCTGGGCTTCTTTCATCGGGCAGATGAAAGGACCTGGAATGACCTGGTCACCGCTGCCAACTGGAAACCCGGTGCAATGACAATCCTCACATTCAGTGCGAGCAGGCAGCATAGTCTTTCTGAGCGCTTCCATCCTCCCCATAGATGCCTCCTTCCGCAGCGACCTTCTTCCCGAAATGGGATAACATGTTGCTGCTGAGAGCAGTATTAGCAGCTATTAGCGCAGTACCGACAACTCCAGAACACTACCACACTGCTTGCCGTGAACATAGAAACAACCTCGGTCTTGCTGTACTGGAACGCTCACTGACGGTTGGCGTGCCGCACGCTTTGGAACCGCATCCACGCACGGTATCGGCCAGGCGGCTGCTTTTGAAGTTAAGTTCTTCCATTCTTTCTTCTGTTCTTGTCTCTTCTCCTCGCGACGATCATTAACCAGTACGCACAATCGACACTTCTGGGCAAAGATGTCAGGATGACTTGCCTTGTGCTGTTGCACGAGTTCTTCTAGCTTCTTTTCCTCTTCCGGCGATTTCTCCTCCACAACAGAATTCGCAGCATGCCATGTCTGGCATCTGCTTGTATCTGTCACCTGAGAACTCTGGAGCCCCAGTGCTCCTTGGGACCTTTCTTGGCCTCTTCCAAGCTGTGCTGCAGCTTCTGTCGGATCTGCGGCCTTGAGCCACGGAGGGTAAAGCTGACCAAGCAAAGCCGCAGATGGGGCATTGAATAAGCTGAGTCGGGTGCAGCGCATACAGCTTCAAGCCTTCCTCGCAAGCCTGAATGGCTGCCGCCAAGTTCATGCCTTCCATTTGCCGGCAACATATGGCCTCAGCTCAGCTTGCTAGTGATAGCCGTCGATATCATTATAGTGCTGCTGCAACGGTAGCAGGAGCCAAGGTTCATTTATTGAATTCTTGGGTCGGGACTTCGTTGCTCCACAGAACAGCAACATGGTGACCACTGACGTCTGCCTGCTGCGTTCATCAAGAACTTGCCATTAGACGACACGGAGAATCGCGGGGAGCCCGGCTTTGCCTTCTTCCAGATTTCACGGGCATGCCTCCAAGCCTGGCGCATGCAAACGATCCGCGTGTCGAAAGAACTTGGAGCTCAAGCCTTCAGCGCGTCATCGTAGCGCTTCTCCTTCAGGGCCTTGTTGCCAGTCTGCTTCAGTTTGACGGCCTCCTCCGCCTGCAGGATTTTGGCACGATGCACTTGTTGGCTCCATTGGTTGCGAGCTTCTCATGGGCAGAATCAGGCTGCCTGCTCGAGGAGCAAATGGATGGACTTCGCTGTTTCATCGAACTTGCCTGTCGCCAGCGCACACAGCTAAGCTCAGCTAAGTGCTTGCAGGAAGCCTCGGACTGGACTATCGCCACCTCTGAAACCTCTGACATCGCAGCCCCTCAAATTCGGTGCCAGGAAACGACCAATCTGCTCGTGCGTCCGCCAGGGAGACCTGACGAAAAACCACTCACTCTGGCCACGTTTATAAGATGTAGGTTGATATTACTCATCTCACCGGCATGGCTCACCATTGTTGACATGGAGTTGTATACACTCACCGAAATTCCTAATACGAACCCTGCAACATTCTCTTGTTGGCTCGCTGCGAATGCCTCGCAATCTCTCGGCGAAAAGACTCCAGAGGCGTCATGCCTGGAGGGGTCTCTCCTCTAGTTGCAGTCTCCGGCTCGCGGCTGACCCAACCTTCCGACCGGTGCGTGCCCTTGGACATGCCCTCGGTCTGGGTGGGGTCCACACCGTTGTGGAGCATCATGGCCTGAGCACTTCTACCGCTGCATATCCTTGCCCCCGACATCGTGGCACAGCGCTCGCTGGGCACCGTGCAATTACCTTCCTTGGCTCCTCGCCAGTGGGAGGCATGCCTCAAGCACAGGGCGTGACAAAGACGGTCCGCGGTCATAGCCACAGCTGAGAGAAGCACGCAAATCTGAGTTGTGAGAACTTGCGATCCATGCTGTGGCAACCTGAACATCAATCCACAGAGTCGGAGTTTCTGGCAGGTACAGAGCACACGGTACTATTTACTATTTGGTCCAGTGGCATGTAGGGCTGTTGCACCATCGTGGTGCTTCCACTGCACCTGAGCTGGCTCCGGGTACTTCAGATCTCGGAACAGTTCGGGCGTGCGGAGGGGCCCACCGAGTTTAAGCCTGTGTCCGAAACACTTGACAGACATTGAAAGCATGACCATTGCTTCTGCTCCCTGCTTCAGGGATCGCACCAAGCCTGACAACTGCACATTGTCTTCAGCAACACCGGTCAAAGGCACGTCGGCGTTGCGCTTCAGCAGTTCCAGGCACACCGGCGCATTTCCGGCCTCGCCAGCAAAGCCGCTCACAGCTGTCACGTATGCAAGCAAGCGTGCCGTCTCAGCCGAGATGCCGCAATAGCAGTGTTCAGTGGAGGCGTCTCCATCTTAGGCTCCTTCGCCTGAGACCGCGCGCAGCAGCTGAGGCAGCTAGGCCGGGGAGTGGGCTCAGGCTCCACATGGCTCCGGGCTCGGCCTGGCCTCCAAGTCCGCCTTGAACTCCAGGAGAACCTTCACGACCTCTACGGACCCGTGCCAGCAAGCGCTGTGGATTGCGGGTCCTGCGATCAGCTGCAAGGGGCGTCAAACCTTCAAGAGCCGCGGAAAGCTGCCGTCCTTGGGTCATCGGATCTTCCTGAAGAGCACATTCATTTCTATGACTGGTCTCACTCGCAGGTGACCCACCAAGTGCCGGCAGGCAGCTGCATGGGGGTTTCCTTTATGCGCGAGAAGAAATGCCAGAACGTCTGGCTGGGACTTGATTCCTCTTGCCCTGCACCAGACGCGGAAGCGGTCATCACTTCCAATCAATCTAACAACTCCGAAGCTATAGGGGCCTAATTAGAATAGGGCTTTGGGGCCCATTATATTATCTATAATTATAATAAGGAAGGATTTTTAGGGTTTACTGTAGGGGTTTAGGAAGGTGTCCCACAGCTGGGATCCTGCGCCTGATCCCTCCGAGTTGCGTGGCGGTGCTGGAAGATTGTGTCCGAGACCCGACTGATTTAAGGAGCTGCTACTGGCTTGTATACAGCACAACATCGGAAGGGGTGCCTCAAGCCGAAGCACCCCACCACCAAGCCTTGGTTGACTGAAAGGAGGGCTCCGCGAACATGCTGTCGCCAGAATGCAGGACGAGGAACCATCGGGGATGCTGCTTCCGTACTGAACGAAGTGCTTGGCTTCGTCCATCGCATCCTGCAGGCGCCCGCAATGTCTTAAAGCTTCGATGGCCTGAGTTGGCAAGTCCCTGGCATAGTGTCAGCCTACACGCAAGCTGCTGGCAATGCAGACTGTGAATCGACTCCTCTCCCTTCTGTAGCTTGGCCACAAGAGCATTGGCGGCAAGCTGTGCTTTCTGCACCTAACCGATGCATCTAGAAGACCACCGCATTCTTGCGCAAATTCAGTCTACACACTCTGTGACACTGTGGTCCCGGCCTCTGTCATACTGGAGGCAAATGGGTGGGCCGGTGGAGGACAAGGCACTGTCGACGTGATGCTCTTGCAGGTCGGAACGAATGACAGTGTCCAGGGTGGTTGCTCATTACGGTCCCGCTTGCCAAGTCGACAGCCTCTACTAGTTACTAAATGCTCTATCTGACTCCATCTGCCATGTACTTCTGGATTGCCGAGGATGGAGACTCTCCACCATGGATGAGGACCTGCCTGAAATATCGCATCTTCTGACGTGATGCTGGAGCCAAGACCAGAATCAAGCAACTCGCATCACGTGTAGTGTCCCAGTCTTGGGGCACTTCTTCGGGTGTTGAGGCAACATCCGCTGGCTAATGTTCACTCTTAGTTTCAAACGCCTGCCTTCGTGCAAGAACCTTTGGGGTAGAGGGACGGGCTTCCCTGCTACACGCTTTCAGGTACGGACTTCCGCGTGCCGAAGGTGGCTGCAGCCTCTTGTTCTGCTTCGCCTGCAGGACAGAGCGTCTGGGCTGTATCGAGACAAGTGTACCAGCAAGAAGGCCTTCGTCCTCTGAAGCAGCGCTGTCAACTCAGTTGCAACGCTGAGGCGCATAAGTCTGACGAGCCACGTAGAGTCGTGCACTGCCAATTTGCTTTGAGCACCCGGCAGTCTGCAAAACTGTCATCAAAACCGGTGCCCGTGGTGGCAGCAGCAGCGGCGCCAAACGTGCCTTTTCGACCCAACAAATTCTACCTTCACAGAGCCAGCGGCCAGTGTTTCTTTCGGCGATTCTGAGCATTCTGTGGCACTTGCGTTCGTGCAGACTGTCTCTTGCAAGCCTGAGTAAAATTTGCGCACGGCGCAAGTTGGAAAATATGCACTTGTGAGACTAGGCTATTCGGATCGTTTCAGCCGTCCTTGCATGATCGATCGGTATACTCGGCCAAACAATCTGACACAATGCTGACAGCGTCAACGAAACGCACTACTACATGTTAATCAATGCTGACCCGCAGAATGCTGCAGGCAACTGCAAAAGACTCTCCAAAACCGCAAGTGGCACTTACTTGGTGCGTTTGTAGACTTTCTTCAAGAAGATCTCAATGATCTCCCAAGGCAGACCTACTTCCTCCACCTTTGTCTGAAAGGCCATGATGTCTTTGAAAGACTGTGCCTCGTAGTTCTTGTACTTCTCTTCCAAGCCGATATCTCTGTAGATGTCCTTGATTTTGTTCTCCTCTTCTGTTTGCACCTTACACTTCCCGTAGTGTTCATCCAGGTAGGCCTTCTGCTCAGATGAGCAGAGCTCATGGTATGCCTGCACGAAGAGCCAGCCACACTTCTTGTCCTGGATATCGGTGCCAATCTTCCCGAGGGTCTCAGGGGGGGCAAAGGCATCTAAGTAGTCATCCTGCGCCTGGAAGTAGACGCCCATCAGCAGCAAGGGCTCCCTGGCTGCATCGTAGGCTGCCTGGTTCTTGATGCCAGCGACCGTCATGCCGAGGGCCACCGGCAAGTAGAAGGAGTAGAAGGCAGTCTTGTATTTAACTATCAGCTCCCAACGCTTGTAGGTGAAGTCCGCAAGTCCTAAGTTTTTGCACTGAAGGTCGAGAAGCTGGCCGCACTCGGTCTGGAAGGTTGTCTCCATAAAGAGGTCCACCAGGTCGATGTAGTACGGCTCCATCCAGAAGTGCCGCTTCAACACTCTGTAGACCAGCATCTCCAGGAGGAAAGCATCGTTGATAGCAATCTCGTCGACACCATCCTTCTTGTACCAGCAGACTTGCCCGCGGCGAGTCTCAGAGCTGTCCATGAAGTCATCTGCGACCAGGAGCCAGGCCTGCAGCCATTCAATGCACCAGCCGAGGACTGCGAGCTTTTTCAGATCGTCGTCCGTGACCTCCTTGCCCTGGGACTTCATGATCACCTTGCCGCTCTCCACAACCATCAAGCCTCTGTTCATCTTACCGCCCTTGACGTTGTACTCCAGCATGTCAACTATCCACTTTTGCTCCATCTGTGGAAGCTCGTGCGTCGAAGGCAGAGACTCTGTGCACTCACGAATCAGACATTCACAGATCGACACGAAGGACTTCACTGGGTCTTTCTCGTTGTACTTGGGGTAAGAGTCTCTGATGTTAGACTCTGGCAAGGGGAGCTTTGAATCAGTGGCTGGGTATCGATGCAGCTCCGACTGCTTCCCGCCCTGATTGTCCGGGATAAAGCTCAGCGCAATCAATGTCGCAATGCTGGTCATCAGCCCAAACAACACATTCGTCGGAAGTGTGGCCAGCCAAGTCCAACTTCCGGCTAGGACTGCCACACAGCAAGCAGTACTTGCTAGTCGTATCGCAGAAGCAATCGCCATGGAGGCGACTACGATCTGCGATGGGCGTGGCTGGTGATCTAGGACGGCCCTCTCGTTTTGAGCTGAAAGACAGCTTAGGATGCGCGGACGCAGGCACTGACAATGTCTGGACCGGCACAACCGACTCTGCTCGCAAAACCGTTGAAAAAACTCGCAATGCACAGCCGTGAAGGGTGCCGCCTGGCTTGCCGCTCTTTTGGGACTGCTCCGAGCCCTCGCGGCAGACGCAGCATGGGTCTTTCCAATTTTGCGTAATGTAATGCCAAGACTGAAGCATCAGCAGTGTCGTCTGCTGCAAGATGCAGCGTGGCAGCCAAAGATGCAGTTTCGTTGGGCACATGTTCACAGATTTGAGAGTGGCCTGCAGTGAATCTTCCCGTGAAGCGCTGAGCCCCGAAGCGGCGGGACCTGCTACCAGGCAGCAGTGCAAGCCTCAACCCTCGAGTTCGGTGGGACAGAAAAGGCTGGGTGCCATGCTGCTCTCTTCTTCCTTCGCTTCCTTTTTCTTGCCTCGAGGGTACGAGAAGATGCTTGAAGGCTTACAGCTAGAACATCCCACAAAGCAGAGACGCAGACCCGGCTTTTGCCGACCTGAGAGAGGCCAGAGAAACAGCGGCTTACGGCAAGCTTCCACTTCCTGCCAAGATACCGATCCTCTCTGTGGTCACATTGGCTCGGCCTCTGCTTTCCTCCTCGCAGATTGGTCAAGCAGCAAGAAGGAACGTGCGACGAGGCTTTTGTGAAGCCTTTTCTTGCTTCTTGAGAAACTCAATGTGCTCTGCCATGTGCTGGTTGTCCGCAAGCATGAACTCGACGGAATCACGGAAAGCCTAGATGGATGGAGCGAGCAATCTAGCAATCTTTTGCATGGATCTGTTCACGTTCGCAGGGAGAGGAAGCTTCTGACAAAGTGCCTCGAAGGCCATCGGGATGTACGGGTTCTCGATGCGTTTCTCCGTGTTGTTGTCCATGAAGAGGCGCCTGCGCTGGTGCAGTACCCCAAAGCGCGACAAAGCCACGAGTATCTCTGCCCTTCGCCGGGCTCCCTGCATGATGATGTTCCCATTGTCACGGGTCTCCACGTTCTCCGCCTCATTTTTTGGTCTCATGGCTGCGCATGGACCAGCAGTCTTAGTCTCGGTCTGCTGCAAAAGTTGTCACGATGCTCTTCAAGACCAGCAATGCATTAAGGGAAGACTGCTGATTCTTGGAGAAGTTCTCATCCACAGCCTTTGTCTGCGGCTACAGGTCGCGGTGCACACCGGTTAAACTGAAGCTTCAATGCGGCGTTCCTGGATCAGCTTCTCCACGAACTGCATGTTGATTCGCATGTCGCTGTTGGCAAAGACAGACCTGGTGTAGCGGTTGCAGAACTCACGTCTCACGGGGCAGCCTGGTACGTGCGCACGTGACATGGCGTGTGGCCTCTCCGACTATCACTTGATAACCCTCCTTCGCCAAATCGTAACTTTGCGAACAGGCTTCTGGTCCAACGTGCGCATGCGGACTCAAAAGACTGGTACATGATGGTCCGTTTCGTTTACTGAGCTCCACACACGAGCATCTGCGAAACCGGGACTTGCTCCGCCAGCGCAATGCAGGACACCAAGAACTCGAACACCTCAGTCCATCCCATGCAGCATGCACCGGTATAAGTGGATCCCGTAGACTGGCCTCCGGAAGGCACAGGCACTTCCAGACTGTGGTGCTGACTTCTTTCTTGACGAAGAGGCCGCGATAGTGCGGCTCGCACTCGCAGAAGGACTTCAAGAACTCGACCTAGTCGCTCATGTGCAGTGGTGATGGATATCACTTCCTGACACAAGACCAGATCGCGCAAGGCCCATTAGGCGGGAGCAGTCGCGTGGAACGCTGTGTAGGCAGCCGAATCCTGAGCAACGCAAAGCACAGCGCTGCCGATACCGGCAATCGGCTGTTGTTCGCCTCCTCAGCGTTGGAGTCGTAGAGTAGGCTGTTTCGAAGCCGGTCCGAGGCTTTCAGAAGCTGTAGGACCCGAAGGGCCACCAGCTCCACCTTCCAAATTCCGAAGCGCCGCTTCTTATTCTTGATGCTTCACGACTGTCCGCTTTTTATGAAGGCTGCTTGCAAGCGGGCACCTTCTTGTAGTGAATCAAATGCCCGTCGCCTTGCTCAGCCACGGCCTTGCGAACTCTGGGAATAAGCTCTCCACAAGTTGAGTCTTCTATGCTGGCGGGTGTGTTTCGAGGTCTGAGGGTTGCTGCTCCAAAGTGTCGGAAGAGCTTTATGAGCTGGTTCTTGGGACCTGAGTTTCGCCGCAGTCAGAATACCACGGCATGCCGTCCCTCGATGCCTGCCTAGCAGTGGCAGATGGGGTGTGAGCTTCAGCCTGAACCACTCGGCACGCTCGGATCTCGAAGGCCATGTAATGGGTAGTTCTCTAAATTAGGGTCCAATTTTAGGTTCTCAATATAATACGGCACCCTTATGAGAAGGACCCTAAAAGGGACCCTAATTTAGAAAACTACCCTTATGTCAGATTGGCGGAGGCTCGGCCTGATGGTGATCGCTCGATCATACTCTGGCGAGAAATTCTGAGGATCCTCCGCGTTGAAGGAGATGAAGAGCCTGAGGCAACTCCCCTCAAGAAGCAACGAGCTTCCAAGCTTCAGAACGTCAGCTCCTAGCTTGAAGGCGCCGTGGCAGAACTTTGCATCCAGCTCAGTGATGACCTGTGCTCGGATTCCCAAATGACTGCTTCATGCAGTTCCCCTGACCACGCTCCAGTGTGAACCTTTGTCAAACTACGGGATCCAACAGGGCTCCCTAGAGAGCATAGTAAGGACACAAGTCACTCACCAAGAAGGAACTGCAAGAGATATTCACAGGCACTAAGGCTGGGTATTTAAGGTCTTGGGGTTCTCGTGGTCTACATGGATTTCGACATGTTTGTAAATATGAAGGATTATTAAGGTATATAGCTCATCTGATGTGGGAGTCAGAGCAATCAACTTGTGAACTTGCGCTCGCACTGCTCCCTACAAGCAGGAAAGGCAGAAAACAATAGCAGTGGTGATTGCTGCCACCCATACTCAAGCTTCGAGTGTTCCTGAGATTGGCACAAGCATCACGTCTAAGCGCTCTTATGATCCGATCTTGTATCGGAACAAAGGTGTACATGGCAGCATCATCCATCTCATAGATCTGTCTGTCGGCCGGCCTGTGTGCATGTAGGTCTGTATGTACCAATGTACATATGCATATATGCATGCAGGCAGGCAGGCAGCCCGGCAAACAAGTATGCATATTCGTGTACATTCACCTTACTTGTATGCTTTTGTGACACATCAAAGTGCATAGTCCGTGGTAGCCGTCGTTGTGAGAGCTATGCATCGAGTCATACCCTCACAGTGACAATGCAAACCCAAATCATCTTGCGCGTAATCAGTCATATTTACAATGTACACGAAAACGCGGACCTCATCTCACATGCCCTAAACCCCAAACCCCAACAATTTAGGGTATAGGGTTTAGCTTGAGCCTGGCCTGCTGCGCCTCTTCGTCGTTGTTTTCGTCACGAGGTGCCTCTTTCCAGTCCTCAGCTCCAGCGTTTGTGCATACCTCTATAAGGGTAGTTCTCTAAATTACTGTAGGGTCCCTTTTAGGGTCCCTTTTATAACGGTGCCGTACTATATGGGGGACCCCAAAAAGGGACACTAATTTAGAGAACTACCCAAAAGTACAGTACCGGCAACAATACTAGACTTGGCCTGTCCAGGTGGTTGTTCTTTACTGTCTACGAGATCTGAGGCATGAACTGATGCCACCTTGCGGTAGTGCGGACCTGTCTTGTCCGTGTAGAACGACATCCAGGCCTTCGGCAACGGTGTTTCCCTTATGAAACGACCATCAGCGACTTCCAGATGGACATTTGAAGAAGCTACAAGATCGTCACTGATGTGAAACCTGAGTTGACCTGCCTTCTGTTGTGCGAGGTGGTGGCTCCGCCTGAGTCGGGCAGATATCGGCCGGAGCAAGGTCTGGCCAGCACTGAGATGCACACCAGATCTGGGCGGAGTCAATGAACATGCCAGTCAGAGTGACCTTATGCTTTCGTGATCCATCTCCAAAAGCATTTCTCGAATTCACCGAGGATGCACGAAGCGGATGCGTTCCGGGACATCTGCGTTGATGCACCATATGCTAACGCGGCCTTGGCTGTCATGGCTGTCAGACCAATCTTCTACAGAAGCCGCCGCTCTGACGACAGATCACGCTTGACTTCTTGGGCTATGGCGAGAATCAACCTGAAAGTGCCTTGAGAAGGCTTTGATTTTCTCGAGTTTGGCGAGTTGCTCGTCCTGCAAGCTCTGGTTTGGATGCTTGGTCACCATCTGGAAACATGGCCTTCAACTGCACAGCGAAGGCCGAGTTCCAACCTCCGTTACTCTGCACGCATGCAGAAAGTGCTCTTCCCGATCGTCAGGAAAAGCTAGGCTCCCTTCCTTCGTAGATGCAATCTTCCTTGAAGGCCTTGCCGGCTTCGTCGGACTTTACTCGGGTGAACCACTGGTCCTTCAAGACTGCAGCCACGAAATCGGCTTCAGAGCATGTAAAGCGATGCACAGCCGACTCACAGACCCAACAACGTACGCTTGTTGGGATGTCCGCAGGTCGCGGCGACTGAAGCCCTTGCAGTGTCTGTGTGACCACTGTGTGATACCTTCCTGCAAGGAGTGTTCCAGGCACATTCCGGTACGATGGAGGCCCTTGACGAGCAACATGCAGTCCACCCTGGATGCTCGCACGCGAGGGCCTTCTTCAGAATATGCAGAACATTGCGCCGGACTCATGTAATATCCGCAGAACAAGGGCGTGTTATCCTTTCGTGTCGCCGGTGTTTGAGATACACCAAGGTACAAAACGAAGTATGAGCGTGGACAATCCAAATCAACTTCCACCGAAGGATCCAGGTGCTGCTCAAGGACCCAGACCAGGCATGCAGCGCCATCATTGAAAAAGATGGACCCGTGTAATTCAGCCAACGTTAAGGGCCGGCGGCCCCAGGCCCAAGCATCATCGACAACAGCACGCAAGCACTAGCATAGCATCATCAGTCTCAGGCGGCCCCAGACCCAAGCATCATCAGCATCTGCGCGCAAGCATCATTCGCATCAGTCCGGCCCTTGTCCACGCCCCAGGCCCAAGCCTCGTCGGCCTCAGCGCGCAAGCTCATTAGCATCAGCCGGCCCCTGTCCACGCCCCAGGCCCAAGCATCATCAGCATCAGCGCGCTAGCATCATTAGCGTCAGCCGGCCCTTGTCCGAGCATCATCAGTCTCAGGCAGCCCCAGGCCAAGCATCATCGGCATCAGCGCGCACGCATCAGCGCGCAAGCCTCATTAACATCAGCCGGCCCTTGTCCAAGCATCATCAG
>CAJNDV010007914.1:0-23607 GCA_905221635.1 Symbiodinium sp. CCMP2456 | reverse complement strand
TTGAGTTTCTCCGGCTCATTGGCTTTCAGCTCTCTCCACGCTGCCTGTGCAGTGTAAATGGAGGGCACGATCGATGCCCCAACATCGATCCGAGTAAACATCACGAAGCACATTTCTGGCCTAACAGCGGCCAAAAGATCCTCCTGCCTCAGGGCGAGGCGTTGGAGCAAAAAGAGCTGCTCCTTCAGCTCCTTGAGCTCCTGCTCGAGCTCTGCTTTGCCATCGTCTTGAGAGTCCCACCGGCTGGCGTCCCTGTCTCTTTTCCACTGACCTTGGTTTTGTGACCACTGTTTGTAGCCACCTTTGCCCGGTCCGCTGCCTTTGGACTCATCCCGCTTCTGCCACTTCTTCGGTCCTGCTTCACCGTCGTTAGAGGAGGGCGCAGTAGATCTGCCGTCATTATTTCCCTGACCGAAGGGGAAAAACTTGTCAAAGAAGCCTTCCTCCTCCTGCTGCATAGACGGCTCGGTCATCTCCGGCTGGCAGGGTGAATGGACCGGGGCAGCGATAGCTAGCTAAGCTGGAGCCAGAGCACATATGCGTTCATGATGTGCTCCTGTGTCATTTCCGTGCTGCATGGGTGCACGCCATCATCCGTATACAACCATGAGGACCCAACTCGTAGAAGGGATCTGTAGTGTCCCGATGCCATATGGTCACCTAAGTGGACCACCGCAGACATGACACGGTATGTCCTCCAGGTGACATGGATGCCCTCTGAGAAAACCGGGAGCTGAACATCATCTGCGAAGTGAATTGGCGTAAGGATTTTGCCTGCCAATGAGTTGCGTCCCAGCTGGATGCATACCACTGTGTAGTCTGAGACGAGAGCTTGCACATCCGACTCATTGTGCCACTTGTAGATGACCTGTTGCAAGCTGTCACTATTGATAATAGGCATTCTGATGGGAAAACCATGGTCTTCTCTAAGCTGAGCACCGTCTGGGGTGTCGTATCTGGAATCCCATGTGGCATTCAAGAGGTCTGGTACCTGTAACAGCATCTGAGTGTACTCAGCCGCGTCCTGTTGACGATCTTCAAACGTCCAAGCGGGCGTGAGATTTCTGAAGCGAAGACTGGCGATGAGGTTGAAGACGCTGGATTTGCTGGCCGCCTTAGTGAATAGTTGCCGCAGAAACATGAGGGGCTGCGGCACACAGGCTGCCGCGTCCATGACAAAGACAATTGCTTGTACACTGGCATTGGCATAGCAGACGGAGTGAGGGTTGCGTAGGCGTAGCTGTGAAATCCAATGTTCCACTGAGGGTGTGGCCTTGCGCGCTTGAAGCCTGGATGAGGTGCCGAAGAAGTCCGTGATCTTTCCAGTGGCCTGCGTTCGCTGCAGCGGTGCTGCTGTGGTGATGGGGAGAGCTGAAGGCTGTCCTGCGTCCGCAACATTGCTGGGGGCATGCTGTGGCATGGCCTCCCCACCTGTATGAGCTTCCCTCTTAAGCGGCTGTTTTTGAAACGCGACCGCAAGTGGAGAGATGAAAGACTTATATTTGGGCTGGGCCTCCGACTTCTTACTCTGTGGGGGTTTCGCATCTGTAACCGCAGCCGTGTCATGTCCGGCCTGCTTCAGCCATCGGACTGCCAGGTATTGGAACACTGAGGAGCACTGCCTAGAGTGGGCTTGGGTGTTTTTAGCCCGACTGTCGCAGAAGATACAAGGCCTGCTGAAGACCGCACCGAGGCTGCCAGCTTCTGTTTTGACCTGCCGATGACATAATTTCCAGGCAGTGCCATGAGATTGCTGCCAGTGTGCTTTGACGTGTAGTGCTGAAAGAATAATCTGTCCACATAAGGCACAGGTGCGCGCAAGCTGCTTGAGAGTGGAAGCATGTGCCCTGAGTTCTGAGTTCGAGACCATATGGTGTAGAGGAGTGCGAGAAAAGAACGGCTGCACCTGAACCAACGCATCATCTGGGGGTACCGGGGGATTTAGACCTTCTTCCAGAACTGTGCGTTCATGAAGCTGAGCGTAGGTAAGGCCTTCCAGGAGTGCCATCTTGATCGCCACGCAGTTGCCCTGCGTAAAATGCTTTGTTAGCGACGCCCAGGTAGAGCTTCGTTGATGGCAGTATCTGCATATGGGAACCCCGAACAGACTGTGCGTTGCCCGATCAAAGGCAAGCTTGGCCTGCTGCACAATGTCCGCATGTTGATGGCGAAGGTGTTGATGGAGTCCTGCGTCATTTGGAAAGTATATACCGCATTGAGGGCATGGTACGCTGTCTGCTGTGACAATGGGAATCAAGGAGACCGCTCGCGTGTTTGGTACCTCCTGAAGATGTCGTAGATCTCGAAGCGAACGCTGTGTGGCCTCCAAAGCCTGGGAGCGAAGTTGGGGTGCTCGGGACCAGTCATGGTCGATGGTCATCTCTTGCTTCTCAAGTCGTTTCATGAGTGATGCACCAAGATCAATGCCGGCTCGACTTAGCACCTCACGGTTTGAGATGCCATGCTCGTGAATCCTGCACACTTGGCGAAGCTGGGTGGCTGCAAGTGAAGTGATGACTTTGAGGGTGGCCTCCGTGATGCCGATGCCCGCGAGCCCATACAGAATCGTTGGCACGACACAGGTGCGATAGACCTGAAGTCGGCGACCTGTATCCAGTGGGCCATTTACTCTCAGAACTTTGCTCAGCTGAGAAAAAGCAATTTTGGCCTGTTGGGCCCTGTAGAGAGCAGACTGTGCCTCAAATCTTCCATACGACAGCTTGGCACCAAGATAGATCATGTGGTCCGCTACCGGCACGTATATGCTGTCATGATCCAATGGAACCTGAATGCATCTTTGTCCACGCCACTGATGAATTTTGTTCTGTTGTATGCGTGACCATTGTTTCCCTTTCATGGCAAGAACAACAAGCGATTTCGAGAAGTTCACTGTTATGCCAAAGCTTTGGATAACCATAATAAGTTGCCCCAGCTGTCTCAGTGCTCTATTGAAATCACGCTCAGACTTGACCTGCCATGCAGAGTGTTTGTCGTCTGCGTAGATAGTCAAATGCTCGTCTGACCAGTTACATGCAATTGTGGCATTGAGACGCTTGCATAATCTAACAGTCCAGGCTGCGTAGACCATCGGGGCGATGGGGCAGCCCTGCCGAAGACCTCGCGTCATGCGAAGGTGCCGCGCACATCCTTTGTGTTCTATGCGGACCTCCGTGCCGATATGAACATGTAGAATCATCCGCGCAAGAGCCTCCGGCATATCTGTGTCCCGTAGTGAAAGATACACTTCTTCATGTGTCAGCGTATCAAATGCCTTGGACAAGTCGACGCTAGCCATGATGCCTCCGGTGATGTCACAAGGATCTTGTTGAAGAACACGGGCTGTGATGTCATCGACCTGACTGCCGAGGGCTTGACGGACTCTTCGGCAGTGTTCACTGGCCCGCAGAAGAGCGTCAATGGTTGACGCGCCCGTTCTGTACGCAAACTGTGGGGTGGTGCTTAGAGCAGCTTGGACAAAGGGGTTCGCATGCTCCTTAAGGATCAGAAGGAAGGCCTTAGAGTCGGGACCTAAAAGTCCTATGGTGCGAAGCCCAGATGGTGAGGACGTGGCCTTTCCTGGTTTCGGTAGCCACGCCAGTTGTGAAGTCGTCCACTCCTGGGGAAGCTTCGGCGACTCATTCGCCACTGTGCGATCACAGACGGCTGCCAAAGTGTGCACAATCTTGCCACTGACCTCCTTCCAGCACTCAACTGACCCTTCCAATGACGGGACAGCCTTGCGATTAGCCAAGCTCTGAAAAGCCCGTTGCCAAGCATCAGCCCTAAACCATTGTGAGTCAAGGGGCAACAGTTCAGGGGGTTCCCAATCAGGACCCTTGAAAAGCTGGCAGGCATAATCAAGTAGAGCGTCGGCTTCCTCCTGCGGGCTCATCAGTCCACCAGAGGGATCACGAAGACATATCCGACGACGAAAGTTTTTCGGGGCCAGCATTCTTATGTACTGGTATTGCGTGCGAGTGTCGTGAACTTCTGCCGCAGATTCAACTAGACGCAGTATGTCAAGAATCTGTTGCCTTTTGCGTTGTCGAGCCAGCCGGCGTAGTTCACGGTGACGCTTCTTTTGTTCAGCTAGCTCTCGTACTGCCCTGAAGATTCTTCGCATCTGTGATCTGGGAGGGTTGTTCTCAGGCTTGCTTTTCCATAGTTGCTGCACTTGCTCATCCACGTTGCACATCTGAGGCTTGTCGGGGTAGGAAGGTTTAGGGGACGAGTGTGCCTTTACCGCCCTCTGTAAGTCCAGCAGATTGGGTTGCCTAGCAGCTATTACCTGCGCCAGTGTTGGCCCTGAATGCAGAGGGGTCCTCGTCTGCGCTCGTCCTTTCCAGGGCGTCCAGTTCAGCGGAATGCTGCCACTCACCACTTCATGGCCCGAGGACCGCCATGCAGCTATTGGTGCCTTGAGTATACCGCCGCGCTTGGCAACGGAGTCTGCAAGCTGCTGCCGTACGCAGATGAAATCAATTTGCGAGCAGCCACTTGGGTGCTTGTACGTGTATTGCCGTCGGCTCCAAGTGTTGATAGCACATAGCCGGTGTTTTGTCAGCATGTCAAGCACTGTCTGTCGTTCTGCTTGGAGGTCTGCATGGTTTGCACCTAGATAGACACCCTGACCAACGACGCCCCATGAAGGCGTGAGCGAGAGATTAAAATCACCCCGAAGGACCAGTGAAGATCGGAAAGGCAGTGCAGAGGGCCTGCTGATATAGATTTATCACATCAAGCTGCTGCTGACCGATATATCCACGCCAGTGAACGACCCGACCTGGCACAATTTCGGCCCAAGTGATTTCAGAGGGTTGTACTACATCCGCCCTGACACCAAGTAGAACTCCAGCTTGTCGGCCTTTTTCTGCAGCGCTGTGCACTAGGTGCCATCCTTCTTGGCTCCACTCCCTGGTCCCTGACCAATGAGTTTCTTGTAAGGCAAAAATCTGTATCTCAGGCTTGGTTCGTAGGAAGGTGAAGAATTCTACCAGAAGCTCACTCGAAAGGCCAGAGCAGTTCCAGGTCATGAAATGCAGGCGCGGTTTTGTCCTGCAAGTAGAAGCCTGGGCCTTCTCGATGAGCGGGTACCGCTGCTCGATGCATAACTCCTTGCCGCGGTACTGCGTGGAGCCTGTCTTTTCGGCTCTTTTGAGTGCCCTGCGAAATGATCTCTTTCGTACTCTGATGGCCGCAGCCTTCGTGGGCTTTGTTGCCCCATAGTTAGCCCCTGGTGGGGGTGCAGTGGTGCCTGAGGCTGCATCCACAACCCTCGCGCCAACCAGAATTCTGTTTCCATAAGAAAACCCTCTCGTATCTGGTACCCGGACTTGGGACCGGGGCGAGCGGGCGCCTGCATCAGCAGTTGTGTTGTCTTCGGCTTGTCGTCCTGCAGTTGCACCCGGTAACCTCGTGGCTGCCGGCGATGTAGAGAGAAAATTTAGGCTCAGTTGCTGCATGTTGCGTGCTGCAGTGCCGTAGCCAGAGCTGCAGAAAAATCTCTAGGGTAGTTATTCACAGCGAATCTGATGAAGCGTTCAAGATGAGCGGGCGGCAATATGAAGGAAATTTCCAGTATCAGCTCTTCGAGTGGCAGCTCTCGCCACAAGTTAGTTGCCAGCTGCTCCGCCCACACAAGAGTACTTTCGCTCTGATCCTGCAGACAGAACTCAAGTTCCTGCAGCAGCCACGCTCTTAGATGCGCAGTGCTACCCAGCTCCATGCAGCCTCTCTACAGCCGGCGCGTTCGAGCCGCTCGTGGCGCTTTACTACTACTACTACTACTACTACTACTACTACTACTACTACTACTACTACTACTACTTTTGCACTTTTGCACTTTGCATCGCAGCAACGAGATCCGTAGCTATGCGTCCGGACGACCAGAAACTAAGTTCCGGCTGCTCACACCAGGTCGGTGATGGCAGCAATGCTCTTCGGCATTGTCAAAGCTGTAAGAACGACAGAGCCCCGTGCCGAAGCACCAAGCAGGCTCTGCAAGACAAACTAGATCCTCAGCAGGTGTCCTCAAAACACCGCAGCAATAATATTAACAAAACTAAGAAAGTCTTCTGAGACCTACGACATATCCACATGTGTCAACCTCATGGTGACGATTCTGCACCTCTCGAATGCACCGGTTATCATCCGTATCATGGAACACCAGGAGACTGCTGCCAGTGCGTGAGGGGCCACTCAGAGCAGCTCGGTAATGTCCCGTCAAAAGTCCCTGCCCAAGATGATAAACAACACCAGTGACTTGATAAGAAACCATTTGTACATTGCACGAGGAAGGGCCTTGAAAGCACGGCACTCTCACCAGCTCATCGGCCGGAATGACAACCTCCGTCAAATCTTTGATTGTGCCAGAGGCCCCCATACGAAACCGTTTAAGTTGTATGAAGAGCAATTCCGGCAGCATGGTGAAAGCTTGCACTGAAGAGGACTGAAGGGCATGCCAATGGTAGATGCTGTGCTGAAAGCTCCGGCCGTGCAGCTCGAGAGGGAGGGGCATGAAGCTCGAACCTGAGTCCACCGTACGAGCCCCACTACCCTCAGGTGAAAGACTTGCATCGTGGCGAGATTCCCAGGCTCCATAGTAGGCTGCTGGCTGAAACTTGCCGAGGATAAAACCAATGAATTCACAAACGTCATGCTGGATGTGTAGAGAGCTCCAGCCTGAAAGAAGCTGCTGCCAAGGTAACAAGGTTGGAAGCAAAACTGCGCCTTTGCGCCGTAGGCTTTGCATCGCCCCCGCCATCCTGCCATAAGCAAATTGTGAGTCACAGCCACTCCCCATCCAATAGATGAGGTGGCTGCTGGCATTGATATAGCAAAGATTAGAGCGATTGCCAAGCTTGACCGTAGCCAGTAAGTCCCGCCTCAAAGCTCTGCGTCCGACTTGTTCTTCTCCTCGACCGCCTCGCTCTGCCTCTGGGTATACCGCTGCCCCTGACTCCGCTCTGGTGGCGGAGGGAACCTCTCTGCCACCACCTTGGCAATCGGCTGCCGATCCATCTTGATTGGCCTCATCCTCAAACCGATGATCTTGGAGCTGGCGTTGCCGCATAGGGTGGTCAACATTCCCCACGCCTGCGAGGCCATGACATCCCTCAGCCCAATTGAGAGCAGAAAAGTGACCGTCTCTCCCTGGTAGGCTGCCGCCATCCGCCTCGTCGAATGAAACTTCTGCAAGACGTTGGGGCCGACGATGGTCGCCTGCAGCTGGATGATCGTGCTCACGACCTGGCTCTGCAGCATCGGCTCCAAATCTTGAACCCTCTCCAGGGCCCCTTTCTCCTGATTCCATCTCATGTAGGGCCAGTGCAGTTCGGTCATGCCCTCCGGCTGGTAGGCGTAGCCCAGCTCCTGGATCCTCTCCTTGACCGCCTTCGCCTCTGCATTTTCCTGCTCCAGGGACCGAAGCCGATCGAGCCCCTGTAGGAGTCCCAAGAAGAGTGCCATTCGGCACGAGCATTGTACCTCGTTCCTCTCCTTCTGCTCCTTCCAAACCAGGCGAGCTGGTAGAGCTTGTACCGCCGCCTTTTGGGTCTCCATGGTCAGGATGAAGTCCCGCTCCGTCCTCATCTGAGACAAGTCGTCCTCGTGTCTCAAACAGAGCCTTGCCAGGAGCTGCAGGTTCTCCTCCAGGGACTGATTCACCTCCCGGTTCTGAGTAGGAGCTCCAGCCTCTGTGATCCTGGTTCCTCCATCCGCTGCCGTTTCCGCCTCCCTGCCTGCGGCCTCCGCCCCTGTCTTGCGATCTGCGTCTCTCGCGCGGGCGGGAATCAGCTCCTGATCCTTGTCCGTCTCCGCCTCCTTGCCGCCTCCGTGCCCCTTGGCCTTGCCCGAGAAAGCTAGGGCCACTGCCTTGAGACGGTCCTCCGCCTCCGGTGGCGCATTCGAGGAAGAGGCCGGCCTGGACGTCGGGCGTGCAGTCTCCGTGATTGGCGTCGCCCCTTTCCCCTGACCTCCCTGTCCCTTGGACTGTGGTCGAGGAAACTTCTGCGGTGCCTCCGTTTCCTTCGAGGTCTGGGGGGCCGGGTTGAGGCTGCCTCGCTTCCCCAGCTCCTTCTCCACATCCATGTGCTGGAGCATATCCTTCACCTCCGCTAGCGGCGACACTCCCGTTTCCGCCATGATCCGCAGAGATAAAACGTAGGTCCCGTTGGCTGAGCTCGGCTTGGACGCAGCAGGCCTTGATGTAGCCCTTTGTGTGTTTCGCAAAGCTGGCACCACAAGCTGAACATGGGCTGGACCGAACAAGATGCACCGTTCGACACTCTATAGACGTCCGGGTGCACCGTTCTCAGGTGATTCTCCAGAGCTCCACTCCGAGCTGCAAACCACATGCCACAGAAAGCACAGTGATGGCGAAGCGACTCCCGAATGCCCGATATATCAAGTGCTTTGTACCAATCGGGGTTACGCAAAGCTGTTAGCACGTCACTTCGTTCTGAAGCTACCTGTTGCCCCGCAGCGGACTGCCAAGCAGGCTCCAGGCTAGCTTCCGTGGACTGAGTGGCTTCAGCCCCCTCTTTGTCCTGTCCCTGCAGGACCGTGCATGCGTTGAGTATATGCATGCGAAACTCTTGCCATCCAGCCAGCGTTGCCCCACAATGTTTACATCTCGGCATTCCATCTACACTGTGTTTACTAATGTCCAGCCGCTTGTAGCTAGCATCTCCCCTGGCTGTGGCCGGGGTGAGTCTCTTGCCACGCTTGCGAGTGTGGTGGATTTTGAGGATGTGCCTGGAAGGAAAATAAACTCCACACGTCGGACAAGCATGTTGCTCCGTGCCCAACCTGAGCTCTACGAGGCCAGGGCGGTGGTGCTGAGATGCCGTAGGATTGAAACTGTGAGGGGCCGCCTGTGTTATCTCCAGATGCTCAAAGAGGGGTCTCAGCTTTAGTCGCTCAAATAAAGCCTTTGCGGTTTCTTTGGTAATGTGCACCGGCGATTTCGCGATGGCCCTCACGTACTTGACATCCCGTCTGTGCAACAGCAGCTTATCCTTATCGGAAAGCTTCAGCGATTCGACCCCATACATCATGGTTGTTCTTACACACGCCGAATAGATGACCAGCCGCTGCTTGATGCTCAGGTGCCGGGAGGAGTGTATAATCTTTGCCAGCCTCTGCCTTGTGAGTCCAGCTGCTTTTAGCCTGTGTTTGACTGCGGCTGTCTCATAGCCCTGATAAGAAATGATGATACCCAAGTATTTGGTTCGCTGGACAATAGGCACACGAAAAACTCTGACATCCTGACAGAATTGAAAGTGTGGCTTGCCCTCCAGAATAACCGTGTGTTTACGAAGCCACCTGGGTCCATGGGTACCTACCAGTCTTATAATGAGGGCACTCTTCTCAGGATTGATCTTCATGCCGTACTGCCCATACACCTCCATAACGGCAACTGAACTTTGGATGAAGAATCTAAGGTCCGCCTCTGTATTCAGTTCCCACGCACAATGAGTGTCATCGGCGTACAATGTCATTGCTTGCCGGGGCCACTCTGAATGCAGAAAGACCTCAAGCCGATGCACCAGGAAGGCACTGAACAAAGCCCACAGCAAAGGTGCTAGGGTGCACCCCTGCCTCACGCCATTGCTCATATCTACGTAGGCAGTATAGCCCTCGTGATCTATCTTGTACCGACATGCGCAATGAATCTCCAGAATCATTGATGTTAGGCATGAGTCCACCCCTGCCCATTGTAAAGAGTCCTGCAAAGACTGCCTTGGCAGTCTATCAAATGCAGTGGTCATGTCGAGCGTCAGCTGGGCCCCGCCAACATATCTACGTCTCTTGGTTCCCGCTCTCTTGTTGTAGATGTTGCGCCTGTCCGTGGCCAGCTTGCTGCGGATGCGGGAGCAGTGCTGCTCGACACGCCGTATAGCGTCTACTGTGGAGCAATTCTTCAAATAGGCAAACTGCGGATACTCGGCCAATACCGGTTGTATTTGTTCTAGAAGCCGTTCTTTGAGTACCTTGGCTATGGCCTTACCGGCCGCATCTTGGATTCCAAGTGGCCTCAGTGATTCCGGCCTCTTAACAGTCTTACCAGTCTTACCCGGCTTGGGAATAAGAGCTAAACTGCAGTCTGCCCATCTGGATGAAAATCCTGCCACAGACTCATAGTGAAACGCCTCCGTCAGCGGTCCACATAGGTCCTGCCTGCAATACTTCCAGACAGATGAGGGGGCATGTCCCCATGGCACTGCCTTTCCTGCTCCCAGCCTGCCCAATGAGGCTTGCAGCTCCCCTGGGTAGAGAAGAAGAGGATCCAGCCTGGGTTCAGGCTCCACATCATGTGGACTTCCATTGAATAGTTTCTGAAAGTACGCCAGGATCTCGGCGTGTTCTTCGCGAGGGGAGAGAACGTCACCTGTTTCGGTTCTTATTCGCACCCTTCCACCCTGCGTCTTGGGAGCAACCGACCTCACCACCGCGTAAAGCAGCCGAACGTCCTTGTTCTGCTCAGCCTGGGTAGCAAGCTCCAGCTTCCTTTGTAGTAGCTGCTTACGGTGCCACGGCGCCGTACCTCTCGATAGCTGCTCTGGAAAACAGCATAGGCTCGAGAGGCATGCAGCACCTGTCGCTTGGAAAAGAGGCCCAATCTGACGTTCCTGCCCACTCTCTGCATCTCCCGCCTGCGCCGCCACATCGTGCAGAGTGAGGTCTGTACATCCCCTTGTTGCCACGGTCGTAGAGCAGCTTCCTTGCGCACCGGCGGAAATTGATCAACGCAAGCTTGAAGCAGGATGGAATTCAAGCTGTCAGCCGTGTGTTGCTCTGCCTCCCGGAGGGCATTCTTCACCCGCTCCCGTAAAGCCTCCGCCCGAGCATCCCCTTTTGTAGAGACGCTTCCAGGCCCGGTTTGTCAAACTGAGGTGCAGGCTTTGTGCGATTCTTGACCACGGTCCAGCCCGGCTTGAGTGGAACTGATGCTTCCAATGGCCTGTGTCGAGCACCGAGTCTCCAAGGCGAGAAATCCAGATGTAGGAGAGGGCGCGCCTCCCTTGATAGTGAATCGGCCTGAAATCTCCTTGTCATGATGAAGTCAATCTGACTCTTCTGAGAGCCATTTATGAAGGTGTGCATGTCATTCCCGGAGGGCTTACACCATGTGTTGAGCATGCATAGGCTATGGGCCTGCACAAAACCCATAAAGTCGTCCTGGTCGAAGTAGTAGCTGCTAGGCCCCGTCGCCGTTCGGCCAGCATACCCCTGCACCAGCATACCCCTGCAACCTCTTAGCCGAGCAATTAAAATCACCGGCTATTATCAAAATGTTTCTCTGAGGCAACGACGACGTGTACCTCCCCAGCTGTGTCCAGAAGTGCTCCCGCTTGGAGGCATTCTGAGTCCGAGCCTCCCTGTTCGTGATCACGTGCTGATAGCAAGACAGAAGGTCAATGCCGTAAGCGTCCCCACTCAAACGAACATGTAGCAGCCTGCCTGGTATCACAGCCGCACTTCGAGCAGTGTAGTGCTCCGCCACTGTGGTTCGTATGGCTATAGCCACCCCTGCAAAGCGGGAAGAGGGATCCGGCGAGCTAACAAAAGTCCACTGACCTGCCTTCCACTCCGCCGGCTCCGAGCCAAATCCTCTGTGTGTTTCCTGCAGGAATATAATGTCGTAAGGTGCTGTCTGCATCCACTTCACCATGTGATCATACACCACTGTCGTCATTCCATCTAGGTTGGCACAGAGCACACGAAGTCGCCTTGATTCCCTCCTAGGTTTACTTCGCGCCCCTGCGTGCTGTGGAAGTCGTATATTTTCAAGTTCGTCAGAAGTAAAAAGTTTGCCCCTGTAAAAAGTGCTACCGCATCTCATTGCACGATGCACCGCCCGCCTGAAGGATCGCTTCCTCGTCGCGGACAGGTTGGCAGCACCAAGCTTTCCTCCGGATAACCCGCAATTTTTCGCACCGGCCGGAGCCGATGTTTGCAAAGGTCCTGGAGGTGGGCCTTTAACCCTCGCATCTGTAGTGGCCGACGTCAAAGAAGGTCCTGTCATGATAAGGATGCACCAGAATATAAAAGCTGTGCAACCACGTCGACCACCACCCCGGGAATTGGGACCCGGGCGGCTCTGATATGTTCTTCTTGTTGGCGCTGTAAAGAAATCTGAATATGTCATCAATTGCGGTATGAGCAAATGTGGCTGTGTATAGGCCCGACCTGGTTCTCGAGGAGTGCCACCCTGGTGGAACTGATCCTCGTGAAGGTAGTAGGCCTGGCTCATGTGCAAGTAGCAAAGCATGTAGTAGACAGCATTCTGCAGCAGAAGAGGGATCTTCGCAGTCGACTGTTTTCCCACAGGGGCGCTGTGTTCATCTCGCGCGTCGGCCCCTTTGGCTGAGCTTTAGCAGTGCCCCCGTCAGTCTTTGGTCTGCGACCCGAAGCCAAAGTCTTCCTCCGAGGAACCGGTGTTCGGGGTCCGGAGAGGAGAGAAACCAATCTCGAGCTCCTCCCGTCGCGACCGATCGCCTTCCGGCGAGCTTCTTGAGTCAGTCGCCAGTGGATCGCTTTCCCGATCTTCTTCCTCCCGGTCCTCTTCCAGAAAGACGTCAACAGGGTTTCGCGGCCTTCGGGTCGTTCTGTCATGTGCCTGAACCATCCGCCTGTCCTGCCTGCTTCCTGTCGCCCAAGAGGGTGTCCCGGCCAGCCTCCGTAGCCTCTCCCTGTATTCGATCTCCTCCGTCCATGGAGTTATGAGACAATGGAGAGCCCTCTCGAGCAGCCTCCTCAGGCATTCCAGGGTCCAGCTCGCTAGCCGTGGTTCGGACCGGGGTCGGCGGTGGCGGACCTCTTGGGCTTCTGTTCGCCCCTCGTCCTTCCGCACTGCTTCTGCCTCTGTTATTCGGCAGCAGTCTCGCCCTAGGTTGAGCTTGATGCTCTTCGCCTCCTGCTTCGCGAGCTCCGAGCCTCCACCGAACTTCGCTCGCCCTCTGCCGGACGAAGCAAAGACCGATTCGCGACGGAGGATGAAGCCGTGGTTGCTTCCGCGGTGCCGCCTGACATTCCAATTCCTGCAAGGTTTTGCCTGATGCAGAATGGCAGGTCATCAAGGTGCGACATCTCGTCTTAATTTCCTTGCTCCCAACAGTACCGCTTTGAGCCTTGAACTGCAATGCAATGAGGCTTCCAACCATGTAAACCATGCAGGCTGCAGCGACCGGAGGCAACAGGTAAAGCTGTAAGCATGCAAGCAGCGCCTCGTTTCCATAGATGCCAGGTCGCCGAGGCTGTTGTCTCTGCTGCTTGTAGGCCCCCCGAAGTGCACGAGTAAGCTGCTTGTAATGAAACCCTCTAATCCATTGTTTGCAGGTCCTCCGCACGACCGATCTGCGCAGCATGGGCTGTGCTAACCATGCTACGTGCAAACTCCTCGTCCAATCTATAGGTTCGCAGAATGAAGTCTCCCTTGCGTTCAGGATGCAGCTCCCTCCACAGCTGCTGCCAGACCAGCAGCGTTGCCAGGTCGCTCCAGGAGATTGCTTGCTGAGCTTGCAACGTGCACCGGTCTGAAATAGGGAGGGGGCGTATGTGCTCAAGATAAAACTCCATCGCCAGCTGCAGCATATGAAAACGCAAAGTATCCTCTGACTGCCACCAGCGAGCCCTACGAGGAACCTTGTTACAGCCAGAACTAATCGGATCATGTTCAGCCAGGGCAAGGGCCATGCTTGCATTTCGGCAAGCGCCGTTCTCCAAAACAAACCAAGCCCCAGAACAGCGAGAACAACACCGAACCCAACCCAGCCAACGACGACGACGACGACGACGACTACTACTACTACTACTGCTACTACTACTACTACTACTACTACTACTACTACGACGTGCCGGGAATCTGGAATCACTAACGTGTACGGTCAGCTAGGTCATCTTTCCCCACTTGCCCCACTTGGGGTGCAAGAAGTAATCTTGGTCATCTTGCCCCACTTGCCGCAATTGCCCGACTAGTCTACCGTTTTACCATTTAGACCAAGATTGCAAGATGACCGGTCATCTTGCATCCATCCCCCCTCGAGTGAGGCGCACCACAACAGTTATACCCCGAGGGTTCACGAATGTACGTGTATCAGATATGTATGCATGCACCAGATTCACGCACCCGAAACTAGTGCACTGGACCTTGCGAAGGGGACGAACGAACCATAGCCTCTACACACTACACCCTGAAAACCCTGAACAACAAAATCCTGTGCTACTGTGCTAAGCCGCAATTATCTCAACCCTGGCCCCAAAACCTCAGCCGTAGTTCCCGAAACTTAACAGAACCGATATTCTGAATCCAAAAAACAAAGAACTAAACACCATGAACCCTCAACACCATACACTCTTGTTCATAAGGGGCTGGGCTGCTCTCTTGAAGAACCTCATTGACCAAAACAACCTTAAACCCTAAAATTCCAGAACCATAAACACCGCGCGGACAGTAAACCCTATCACAAAACGTCAAACCCTCATGGCAAGTTCCCAAATCGCGCTTCATCATGCGGACTAAGATCGTCCGGTCACCACGCGCTAGTCCGACAATGCGACAAGGACTCCGATACAAGCATCTCACAGGCTCATTTACAAGTGCATCAAAAGGTCCCTTAAACCTTTTGTATGACTGCCTACCACCGAGCTCGGAACAACAGCCGCCGCTGCCTGGTGTGCGCATCCTTTGCTCGACGAAACCATGTGCCGGCCGCAACTCCTTGCGTTTGATTCGGCGATAGGTCGTCGGACGATTGGCTCTTGCTGCAAGTTGCGAGGGTATGTCAAGATTCATGACGAGTATCAGCGCAAATCCGGGTTAGGGGTGGGCAGCTGGCGAGTCCGCGATGACCTTGAAGTCCAAGATTCACCTGACAGCTTCCCTTGCTCCGTTCCAGTATGTCGACGAAGCAACGGCTGCTGAGTCATGTAGGCAGAAGATGTGGGGACAATGGAGTACATTCCTATTCGAAGGTTGTCATGTTTCTTCGTGCGGGCAAATGCGCTAAAAACTAGAGTAGACATTCGGCTTTGCCCGCAATGTTGCAAGGTTTGTCTCTGGGGAAAAAGGAAAAGCTGGCCCCCCTGAACAGAGAGGTGGGACTTGGGCCTTGGGAATCGGCTCATTTCTCCACTTATGGGGCTCAGGCCCTTCTTTCAAGGGAGGGAGGAGGGAGAGTGGTCAAAGCTAGGTCCTGCAAAAGGAGCACAAGGACTGGAAAGCCTGGCGGGCAAACGCAGAGAGGTGTGCATTCCGGCAGCGGGCCCAGCGGCTGGCGTGGGTCCAGCGCATGGGGAGCCTGGCCCCGGGAGGCCCGGCGGTCAGGCGCGCTGCGCAAACCGAGCCCTGCTCTCTCCCGCTCTCCTTGCCTGATAAGGAGCTGCTCTCGGCCAGCGCGGCCCCCGCAGCTTGAGAAGGAAATGCGTGCGAAAAAAGCTGGAAAGAGAAGTTCTTCTTCGCTCGTTTCACTTCTGACCCCCCTGCAGGGACAGGACGGTGGTACTGCTGCATCTCGAAAAGGTAATCAGCGATTTGGTCCTGGCAACAGTTGTGTCTACGATACTCCGGGCACAAACTTCAAGCCCGTGTCGATCAAGAAACTCGTCACCCATTCCGCACACCGTGCACCTCGTTCAGGCCCATATCATCAAAGGCAGCTCCCTCGGGAGATTGCGCTAAGAGTTGTGCAGACAGCATCTATGGCGCAATATCTACAGATGCCGGAACCTGCCAACGGTTGCCGAGCCCTACCCTTGGGGCCTCTGCCTCCACTGCAGGCTCGGGCTCAGGAGGTGGAGCCTTGCTGGCTAGCTGTCGGAGATGTTTCCCACTGCTTTTCAAAAACGGGCATGCATGTGCTCCCCGGCCATTGCCCTCTTCCCTCCCTAGCCAGATGATGCCCTCGGTGCGTAGTTCCCCATCCCTTTGTACAGGTAGGCCTGCCTGGCATAACGGCCTCCCACACAGGACAGCATCCCCCGGGTCCTGAACAGCCCATACCTGGGGGAGGCCTTGGAAGGCTGATACACGGCTGCTACAAATCTAATGGGAAGGTAGAAAGCAAGAGAAGACACCCTGCCGCGGCCTTCTCCTCTGCCTGCAGCTGAACGCACCGAAAGCTGCTCTCTTACAATACACCGCACTTCGGAAGGGCAGGCAACGCCTCAAAGGAGGCCTTTTGCCGTGGCGCGAAGCGCTTGGCTCGCTCGGCACGCCGCCGCTCCTCCTCCTGCGGCAGTAACTCTCCCAAAAGCTGCGCGAGAAGGCCCCGATAGGTACAGCAGGCACCTTGTCCACCGTAAAGACAACCTGGTTGGAGTGACAGCGGTGCACGGAAGCCATGGCGAGAGTATGCGAGAGTACGTTCGGCTGGGCCTCAGGAACCTTTGCTGAAGCACCTCGGCACTGCTCACAGGACACTTTGAAAGGCAGCTGGGTCATTTCACAGAAGCGAATCTGTGGACCTGGCTGGATTGACCGGAACTCAGCTGACAGAATTGCACGACGGACGCGAACCCTACGATCTCACTGACCTGCTTGTGCAACAGCAAAACCCAAATGTGCGACATGGACGAAGTCTCAGCTGAGACACGAAGGAACAGCCAGCGATGGGGTTGCGCCATGTTGGCCCCGTACGACACTTGGCGCCTTTCGGATCCACAGACGAACAAGAAAAGCGCAGTGGCTTAAACTCAACCCATGAAGAGCTGGACCTGCGAAGGCCTTAGCTCAGCCGACCCACGTGCATACACCTCAGCCGGCATTGGAATATGCTGGAATTCGCCCTACAGATGAGAGAAGAAAGAACACTTCGGGGCACTCTCACCGACAGTCTGAGCTCCAATCATTCTCCTCTCCCTGCCTGAGATGCCCACACAACGGTCTGCTCGCGGACAACTCCCTTTCGTCACCTGGAAGAACGCACGAAGCCGAGCTAAGCTGATGCCACCTTCTCTTTCATGAGGCCTACGGCCTAAGACTTAGGACAGCACTGAGAACGAGCTTCAAAAGATCTCTTCTGCATTGTCGCGTTTGGCTGTTTGCAGCTTTGCGCATTGTCAGAAGTACAGGCACGGAGTGCATTGGACGCTGCTTGAAGGCAACAGCCTGGAAGGCAATTTTTGCCTTGCAGGCTGTTGGCTCCACCTCTTGTGTGGCTTGACCCGTTTCTTTTTGGATGATGCGAAGGGAGTAGAAGGCACTGTTCAAAACGTTGCGAGTGCCCTGAACTGCACCCTGTGCTTCCCATGCTGTGACTTCTGCAAGTTGCATTGCTGCTGTGCGTAAAAAGTAAAACGATTGTGCTTCACGGCGGTAAACACGATAGAGAAAAGCATCTCGGGGTGCTCGGCAGCTTTAATCAACAAATCCGTATGTGATTGCATGGCAACACGATCGGGCCCTGAAAAGTCTGGAATTATCTCACTGACCGATGTCTCAATTGCGATGATAATTCCCCGTGGGTGGACCCCAGCCCTCGCCGCCACGTGCAGGCTCTAGCTGTCTGGCTGCGGGGTCGATGTGCCGCCCTGGACTGTTCTCCGATGTCTCTTCACACCTTCTGCGTGGAGGGCAACGGGGACCACAGAGCGGCCTACCTCACCGTTGAAAAGCAGATTGCATGGCAACGAAGGATGTACAGCATTACATTTTGTCAAAACAAAACAACTCAAACATCAGAACCGACCCTGCCAAACAAACGTGGCTCACCAAAGCCACGTGGTGGCTTTCATCCGTTTCCCAGACAAACAGTCGTGTTGCCCCACCCACTAGGCCGTGGCCACTCCCTGGGGGGGCTCTTATTCAGAAAAGCAACATGAAGTCGAGTAACTCGCTCTGTTTCTCCTTCTTGTTCTGTTCTCCCTGTCGTGCTGTGTTGCGAAGGGGCAAACCCCCCGTGCAGGTGCACGCGCTCACGTGGTTGACTAATGACGTGATATCTGAACTCGAAGCGGGACCGTTTGACCTAAATCCACCAAGAAAATTGCAGAGCGCACGACTATCAATGTTGCTGTCTGTCATATTCTGCATCTTCCTATGGATCTGCATGTGTACATAAGTGTGCAGATTATGTGTATGTATATATATATATATGTACATCATGTATGTCTACATAGACAAATATGTACGAGAACCGCTGCCCCCGCGCCTTCCCAGTCCCCTCAACAAGTGCTGACTGTCGGGGATCCTGCAGTTTGGTATTCGAATCACAGGATCGAGCCCATTTGCGATGCTCGTGACAATCGTCGCTTTGGAGGGCTGGGATCGTCATCGCGACAAGAACGCGACCTGTTTCTAAACAGCAGTGGCTGGCACGAAGTCGTGCTCTGCATGACTCGGACTCGGTTTGTGGGAGCCCAGTTGCGGTGGAAGATTCTCACAGGAGCACAACCCCACCACGCAAGCCACGGAGGGTACTCAATGAGGACGTTGTCCCCTGGGACGTCTTTGATGCCGCCGAGGCGAGGGGTGTCGATGTCATGATCCGAACGCCAGCCAGTGCCTCTGCTGTGGAGAGTGCGAGAACCACGCCGACGACCGGTCAACCCCCTCCCCCGCTCAATTATCTAGTCGATCTTCCTTTTGGTAAGGAGTGGATCAGTGGATCAGAGGAAGCATTGCCAGGCATTCAAAAATAAGAATCCAAAACTTCTCAAATCGGAGCAATCACTACCCAAAAATCCCCACAGATGCTAGCATTTTAGATGCCAGAAACCTAAGCATATAATGGAGGTTGCATCCCTGTCGAGGTTAGTTCGTCGATCCCTGTCGAGGTTAGTTCGTCCCTTTGGGGGTGCTTGTTGCACAGGGTTTATAAAGAAGGCGGCCCTCAAGTAGAACCACAAAGATTAGTAGAAAAGGTAGGGGAAAAACTGGCATCCTTGGCAGACTCTTTGGGTTTCGGAGAGGTGGGGGCCGTGCTTGACCTGAACAGAAACAGGAGGGACCGCCATAATACAATCAATGAAATGCTGCGGCACTCCGATACGGAAACCTGTAGAGAGGCCTGAGTCCAGTCAAGAAACGAACAGGGAGATGCCGGAGGAGAGTAAAAGTAGAGCGCTTGCGCACATGCCTATACTACAGCCATCATTTATACATGCATGTGGAGTCCTGCATTTTCTTGGTCCACGGCCCAATGGTTGCACAGTCGCGTCTTGTACATAGGATTCCTGCACACGATGAACTGGCAGGCGGCACCAGACACCCGGCAGCGACATCAGCACGTCCTGGCGACAGCTGCGGCCCAGTTCCTCAATGAGACACGCCCCTCTCTCTCTCTCTCTCTGGACCAGCTCAGTACTCGAGGCCGGCACCCGGCAAGGCGCTCATGTACCTCGCATCTGGAGGGAAGTCGGGAGCCGAAGTCAGACCGACGGGAACTGCATCCATAAAGATAACAGCTTATCTCCCAAGATGCTGGGACATGGAGGGCATCTGCAGAATTTCTGTTCTTACTTCGGTCTGCCGAAAAACTGCTTGCTGCTCCGATCTACATGGGACGAATCCTGAAGACTCTTCAACAACACTTCAGCAATATGCACGTATGCGGTAAAGAGTGCCGCACCAACCGCTCGCATGCTCGATGTGCTGCACACAGCTGCCACGGAAGGAGGCCTGCAAGGAAAGCAAGCGCAAATATCCCGGTTGCGCTTCCTGCGATACTTACTACTGCCAGCACCATTTTGCTCCATCTGCCTGTCTCCGGGAACAGCACGAAGCGCAAGTCCTTCAGCTCTGCCAGCGGCAAAGTCTCATCCACATCCTGTCAAGCCATTTCGGCAGTCAAGGCACTGCCTACAGCCCAAGTGACATGTCTCGGCTCACCTCCGGGTCGCCCCGGAAGAAGAGCTGCCTCCCGTCCACAGCTATTCCTGCATTGCATCACTGTCAGACTGTGAAAAGAAATGGAACACACCCCTGCAGTTGCGCCATTCACGCGGCATGAAATCCTAATTGGGGTGGGCAGATTCGAGCAGCCCCGCTTCCTGCGAAAGATACCTCATAACATGATCGTAGTCGAAGGTCGCAGAATGGAACGTAATCTGCCGCATGTGTGCATGTGAGCAGCCATGTCAAAACCAGCAGCCGAAGTCCGAAGAAGGCTCACGAAACCTCCGTTTTGCCCAAACTCTCACGATCGCTGTGTCCTAACGCAGGGCCGGAGCCCAAAAGGTCCCGGACAGATTTCAAGTCAACGGGCTGGGTCTGCTTTGGAGCACGGCTTGGGCCAAACAACAAATCCAAAAGGACCGGCGAAGCCGCTGCGCCGCCGTTGGCTGACAGAGCCGGGGCAGCCTCCTTGAAAATGCCGGACAGGATGGCACCGACCAGGGGCTGTGTAGCATAGATTACACCCAGCTGTCGCTCACGACCCTGCAAAACCTGGTCCCTGCCTCGACTGTTCAGGAACCGCAGGCAGCATTGGGAGATGCACTTCTCCTGTCCAAAACTTGCAGCCAGAAGTGGCATGGCAGAAGCCTCGCTCAACAGTGGTAGCGGCAGCACACTGGGGGAGCCAGAGGAAATACGGCTTCTTCCAGATTCCAGCCGTCCCCTCGCTGCCTCCTCTAGGCGTGGAAGACCCAGGATTTTGGCAGCACGCAGCACGTCGAAGCAGCGCAGAGCTTCCTCCACCTGCAACACCTCCTCGGGCCGGGAAGCACGTGCAATCGGTCGTGGACTCTGCTGGCCGGAAGCCCAAAGTCTCGTGTCTTCTTCGTTTGCACCGGGACCGGCAGAAGCAAAGCGAAGGGCCACCAGCAAAGCATCTTTGCAGATCTTCGCCGAGCTGAGATCAACACTTCTCAAGCCGGGCGACTCTTCGTGCAAGAGGCCAGAAAGTGTCGGGACACAGGCCGCCAAGTGGAGGCCGTCTTCTACACGGACGGTAGAAGAAGAGAGTCGGAAGTCGATCTGGAAGTTCGGCTTTACTTGCCTGGGGCTCTCCAAAGCTCCCCATACGGAAGGCTCGCCCCAACCCAGCACATCTGCCTCACACTTCAGCCGCTTACGCTCCGCGAGCAATGACTCCCAACTAGCCTGAGCATGAGGAGCCGCGGGGGTCAAACTCCTTTTGCATCCTGTGGCTGATGATAGCTGCCATGATGCCTTCTCCATCACAGTTCCGCAAGACTGATCGGCATGGCTCATCCACAGGCAAGCGAGATTCTGGATTTCAAGGGCTGCTTTGCTTGTCAATACCCAGCAACTGCAGCTTTGGGGACCCACTTGATTCGTGACTAAATCCACATAGCTGCGACCGGATAAATAACTGTAGACGCCATAGAACAGGTCTCGTGACTCTTGCCCTGCCTGCCGCCGCGAGCCTTGCACGAACATCGGCCAGCGTCGCCTGCTGCAGGCAGTCTCGCTGTCTTTATGCTACACTAATGAACGTGGCTGCCGCGGCCACAAGTATCACAAGTTGTAGATGCTTCGATTCATCCAAAGCCTTGAGGGCCATGCGCATCCGAATGGGTACCTGAGTCAACGAACCCGTCACAACACCAGGTAAACCCTCACCTGGGCAACGACCCAAAACTGAGCACCGCATTCTGTGTTTGTGCAGGTACGGTACGGTGCGTGCACTGCTGTGCAACGATGAATATGCGATGGTGACAGATGCTGGGTATCTAGACGGCCGACACTGCGCTGTCTTGGATCCCGGCCATGACAGTGACCCGCGTCCTAGCCTTAAGTCATGTCAATAGAGCAGGATGTGCCAGTTTTGCAAATGCAGACAACATCGGCTCAAAAGTCCTCTCATGTCCTGTCTACATGCAAGAATCCTGAAATCTCGCATCTGATAAACTTTAACTTTGCCACGGGCCGCGCAGGAACAAACGTCGCCGGCAAGAGTGGCATGACGGCTCCTGAACGCCAGTCATTCCATACTGAAAAGTGAAAGCTTTGCATTGCAGTGTATCGTGGCGCTCACTTCCCTTTCAAATCATCAACGAGCAACGTAAAACAGCCCGTTGCCAAGTCCTGACCCAAGAGACGCAGTACTCGTAGACCTCTCTGCCTCACAAACTTCGGCAATGGCTGTTACAGCTTTGCCTGAAACATTATCAGTATCGGGCAGTGTGTCGATTTGAATGCTCCCTGTTTGTAGACTTTACCGCTACCCGCTGCGGACAGCGGCTAGCGGCTCGAGCAACCTGCACATCCACTTCACCACCTTCTCGTCGAGTTTGCTGTCATGGCCGCCACTGGCACCCCAAAGATCCGAAGCGTGCCTCACATGCCGCACAAGCATGCGACAAGATACACCGCAAGACTGATCAACCAACCTGACATGATTCATTCATTGTCCTATTTTGTTCGATGATCTTACTGGCAGGGAATGCAACCTTCCTGCACGCCAACCTTCAATGTTGCTGAAACCTTCGAACATCAACGCCACCTGAACTAAACGAGTTGCGGTTGCGGTTGTGCAGCACTTCTACTCCGGGAGCGCGAGCGTGATTTTTCGCAAAGATTCGCCGCCGAGCTCATGGCGATCCAAATCACCCCATGTCGGAATAAAATGATGTCTTGCTGCTCTGATCGAAAATTAAAACCAAGCAATAGCGGGGAGACTCAACTCTCACATTCACATGGCTCGCCCGGAACCGATAGGTTGCAAATGGTTATCCACGTACATCGAATTATAACTTCATGCTTGCCAACGAATCCATGAAACCTCTTTCGGTCCCAAATGGCAGCATTCGCTCACATGCGAGTGGCCAACAATTCTAAAATGCTCAACATCTGGGCAACTCGAGCTCATGTCCGAACACCCTGCAAGAACGAATGAATTGGATGCATAATCGGTTGTGCACAGCGCAGAGTCTATGTTGTAAACATGTTTGCGAGGTTGCCTTGCTGTTTTTGTTCCTTGTTGCTCGGCCCTTGGATTTTTGCTCCGGCATACAAGCAACGGAGCCTTCGTCACGACCACAATGTGAGGATGCGCCAAACTGGAGAAATCTGTTATCTCATATCGTTGCACGCCCACCTTCCATCTAGCATGGTCTCGAAGCATCGTGCAGTGTGTAGCCTTCACCAGCTTGCTGTTTTACTTTCGAGCTTTGGTGTTGACAAATAATATACTATCTCGGTAAGTGGTGTAGCAATGCGACTCTACTCTGTTGGCGTAGTTGGTGGAGTGCATATAGACGGCACGCTGTAACGGAGTTTGAAAGCTTGGATTAGCGCTATTTTGCCACGGAAGCTTGAATCAATGAAGCACGGTTTCTGAACCCGAACTCCTGTTCCTCAAAATTCGGCTTGACTTGCGAAGAACTAGCCGGCAAAACAATGATGACATCATCCAGTGGGACACTGCGTGTAGATGTTTAAGACCAAACAATTTTGTCGGCACGGAGGTGTTTGTATTGAGGCAAGCAAGTCTGCATAAGTGCTTTTCATCGGAGCGAGCGGGTGCAAATAAACATTCAGCAGACTACTACTTCTGTTACTACTACTACTACTACTACTACTACTATTACTACTACTACTACTACCACTACTACTACTACTACTACTACTACTACTACTACTACTACTACTGCGTGAGGGTTCGGTATCGAAGATACGCTTTATGCTCACCTCACCGA
>CAJNDV010007903.1:65763-86163 GCA_905221635.1 Symbiodinium sp. CCMP2456 | reverse complement strand
TATATATATATATACACACAGATCCAAATCCTATGCATGCCTGCGTGTATGTTTCGCATGTGAGGTGCAAAGTACATCAAAGTACGCAAGCGGAACGTACAACATGTTTGTACGTAGTATATATACAGTAGCAAGCGCAGTATGCGAGCCATTACACAATATGTACTTCAGATGGAAGGACGTATGTATAGTAAGTGTCATACAAAGGGAAAGAGAATACATATCGCACATACGGGACATACATAGACTATACACAAGGCTGTGTGCATGTACATGTGCATGTACACTTATGTGTATATATATATATGTAGACAAGTAGATTTATACATATATGAATATACACATAAACAACAGCTTGCTAGGTCTCCAACGCTCCAGAACTCGCTGAACATCCCCACAGTCGCACGGCGGGAACTTTTTGTGCGCTGGCGGCAGTGGACATGATCTCCTCCACGAGCCCGTTCTGGAACGGGCTGATCAGTCACCACCAACAAGAAGTTGCGGGCGGGATCTTCCGCCTCGACCACCACCTGGTCCACGAGCTCGGACTTCCTGCCGCTGTTGGCAATCTTCTGGGCAGCTTCTGGGCCGCGATAGGGGCCGGCTGCAGGGAACGACATTGCTGGTCAAGGATCTAATATTTCCCCACACCGACGATCGACAATCCGGGTCGATCGGCTGATCGCCTAAGTGGCCACGGAAAGAGCAGATCGCGGCTGTTCTAACGATCTGCAAACTGACCTCCTAATCTCTGCCTACCAGACCGATAATTAGGAGACATATACATACGAAAATGTATGTGGATCTCTTTCTTTCTGCTGGGCTTAGGGATCTCTTTTTTCTTTCTGCTGGGTGTAGGGGTCGGTGTCCCCGACCTTCAGGCCATTGGCCCTCTCTTTGCCAACTGGCTGTCTATCAGAATATATGTATTACAGGTGCAAAGACCACAAGACTAGAGGACTGATCAGAATCCAAAAAGAAATGCTTAGAACAATTCGAAAGAAAGACACACACACACAAGACATACACCTCTGTTGCTCTCTCAGTAAACAGGCTGGACTCTGAGACAATCCGTCGTGCGAAACCAGAGTGAACCACATGAATCACCCGCTCTCAGCGCCTGCTGCAATCTCCTAAGCTCCGTCAGGCGACGCACGTCAATGCCGAGCTCGCTCTTGACCGAGAAACGCGCCTGGGCCCAGGAAGTCGCACTGTACGGTATCAGTGCCCACCATCATGATCGGTCTGAACCCGTCGAACTAAGTTACTAATGAGCATGTGCCAGAATCGAGTGTGCTCTGCGAAGGCCCATCCTTCACGAGAAAAGCCTACCTTGGGCTAGCCAGACTGCATGCAACAGCAGACTGCAGCTGGGAAAGATCATTGTGATGATCGTCAACGAGGCTCTGCATGTGGAGCTTTGTGACCTGCTCAATTCTTGATGATTGGCGCTCGGAACTGTCGGATTGAGCTCGGGGTCTCGAACGGCCAAGCCCTACGACCACTCGCTGGGGCTCAGCGGACTTGGCTCTTTGAGCCGTGGCGCGTCTCTGTCAAAGCAGCCCCTCATCAGGTAGAAAGGAACAGAAGGCACTTTTGTCGCATTAAAACCTGCCAGAAACATTTCAACGCACATACTCTATATTCATATGAAAGGCGAGGCACTGCGGATTTCTCGCAAACAGCATGCATCGCTGCGCTTGCCGTTGCGATGTTTGCCAGACCAGACACCTGAAACGTGCACTTATTCACAATCCCTCTGCCGACCACTATGGGCTCACAGCCTGCTGACCGAAGCATCTTGATCCTCTCTTATCTGTCCACGTAAGCGCTTGCAGTGCAAGCTACCGCAGCAGACTTGCCGTCTGTGTGAGACCCGGGCCAAGCCACTTGAGTCTGCAGCGCAGTAGGCCTCTTTGCAAGGAACACTTAGAGTTCCGTCTACATCACTTCTTGACGGCTTTGAGGCTGCTTCGTTGGCTTCTTCGGAATTGGAGACTCCAGGGCCTCTAGGGTACAATGGCAAATTGCCGCTGCTCTCACTTCCTGCCTGATTGTTGAGGTCCTTGGCACAATCCGATGCACTCGAAGACAGAAACCTGCCGCCAACGGCGGCGCATGCCGGGACAGCTCCACTTCTCGAAATTTACAACCAAAGTTTGGCTTTGCCATGAACCCGACACCATGTGTGAAGTCTTTTCAAAGGCTGGGTCGCCGGACGAAGCAACATCTGCCAAGGCCGCATGCGTGCCTGGAGCAGACGTAGCCCGTCACGGCTGCTGGCACCCCCTCCCAAAATGACAATTGAATTCCCAGCGACCTATACCCAACGACCTATGCAAGCACGCACACACACACACACGCACCACTACGAAGTTTGGCTTTGAAATCTTGTGCAGCCCGGGGCCTGCGACTGCCGAAGCGCAAACAGTCTTCTTCAAAGGGCTGTCTGCCCCCTTGCACTCCTGGGGACGGAAAGTGGTGGGCCCAGGCACCGTCAGAATGTGCGAGCATATGCTGTCTACATGACCCTGCACGACTGTCTCTACCATATCCCGCTGCGCAGCTACCAGATCGGCAAGCACACGAAGCAATCTCCTTGCTTGCCGCATTTATGCTCAAACCAGCAAAGCCTGCGCAACAAGCTTTCGCGGGATGCAAGCAAACGGAGTGATCGACAGATGGCCTGCGATGGTTAGAAAAGAAGCTGATGTCAAGAGTAGGAAAGAAACTATCGAAGTTTTCGCTGAAACGGTGGCACTTTCTGGCTTTGCTGCATTGGAAGTGTCACGTCTGCTGTAGTGCAGCACTTCACGAAGCATGCGAAGCTTCTTTCACGACACTGCCGAGGAGACTGACCGGCTTTAAGACTCTGCACCGCTTGTCAAACAGCTCTCACTAGTCCGATGACGACGCAGGAATGTGTTATGCAAAAGGGTTCAAATTAGCGAATCTCCAACGAGGATCACGCTGAGAGGTCGCTCGGAAATACATCATTGCGCACGTGTGCATGCATATACTTATCTATGAATATACCTGTATATATATATATATACATATTATAGATATATGTATATTATATATATATATATATCAAGTGGTAAGGTCCTCGACCTATGTTTATTCCGAGCAATCGGATGAAACTACCAGATGCACCGACAATCCCACATGATAAACGATTGTCTGCTGCAATCCGGGACAGTTTCGGCCTATGCTGTTCACAGCAGCCCATACCTGCAGTGATGGCTGCACCAGAGTTTCAAGAACCTCAAGAACCTACTGGCGACTTGTGCAGCATTTGAGAGCCCACTATTTCACGATGTCGAGCAAAAGAGGCAAAGCTCTTGACTACATTCACAGCTTCGTACATTTACCCTTCGTCACTGAACTGGAATGCATGACAAGGCGACATCGAAGCCGCAAGCCGCATATTTGGCCTGGGGCACACAGAAAAACAGAGGAACCATCACAGACTTCATGAAGGGCTGTGATCCCCTTGCCGACTTCACTCCGGCCTTGTCACCACTGGAAAAGTACTTCGGGGAAGGCCGTGCATCGCACCTCATGCTACAACATCAAGGAAAGACCTCCATCCAACGCTCCAGTGCTTAGATAACTGGTCAAGCACTCCAGCCACCAGATCCACAAGACAATCACATCACACTACTCAGGCGGTCAGGAGCCACTGAGCGTCAGCACGGAAGCCAGAACACGGCAAACACCAGGATAAGATGCACCATTGGAATTCAAGCCAGAGACTAGAGGGGCAGCTATGAGGGAGTGGGGTGCACACACAAACATGCCCGCGCCGCCTGGCCAAAGCATTCTAAGTGAATCTACAGGTCTCTCAAAGCCTGTGACCAGACAACCCTTTTCGGGGTTCCAAACATGATGTCTCATGCAGTTGGAGCCTGCGCGGCGGATGTTCAGACCAACTAAATCGTCGAACAAGCACCGCTGAAAGCAAGCACGTTATCCCCGTTCTATCGCAACAACGCATGAGGCACTGCCCTCGCTGCAGGCAAGCATAATTGGGTTGCTCGGGGATGCAACATGTTTCATTTCTTCAACCCTTAGCTGGCCCAGGCTGGCTTTGCACTTGTTGGGATATAAACGGATGAACTGTCTATCCCGAACATAGGACCACTTTCAGCCCAACAGGATACGATGGTAGCAAATGCGAGCCATGTTGGGGATGGAGGGCGAAGGAGATGTGTTTTGTGAGTGTCAAGGGCTCTTCCGAGTCTTTGGCTGCATCGACACTCGTATGCGTAGCGCTAACAGGGTCCCTCCCTGAGCCAAGTGCCCATCTTCTACCTCTGTTATGCCCTGTGCACTCCATTGTTGCTTTCAACATGATGTACGGTACATGTACCTGTCTTGCTTTCACCAGGCTTGACAGATTTCAGGGCACGAACCTTGCGCATGGGTGCACGCCCCTATGTTGGAGGTGTGCCCGGAGTTAGCTTGGCGGTGTTTGCCTGCAGGACGGCCCCGATTGAACGTTGCGTCACTTTGGCGTGCACTCGTCCTCGACCCTTACGTCCTCGCCAGCTCGAGCGCAGCTTGCACGGAGCATTGCGAACATGTCCCCTGTACGGACATCAGTATTGGCCATTGCGCACCTTTCTTTCTTGCGTCCTTCCTTGCCTTCCTTGCCAAGTGTCGTTGCGAAGTAACGCTTGGCAATTTACACCAAGTCCAAAACTATGAATTCTCAGCGAATCGTACGAAATGCCAGCAGAAAGAGACACAAGCAGGAAAAACAAAAAGTGGACCCTTCAGATCGTCGTGACAGCTGCGCACTCTTGTAAAAGCATGAACATTCTCACGGACGAACCCAGCACTCGAACGTGAACTTTTGTCCAAACTTGTGAAACGTGGTGGAAGCCTCAGGCCAGTGTTTGGCCTCAGTGGAGCTCACTGGCAACGGGACCATGCCGGGTGTCAGGAGAGAACAGGGCAGATGGTCAGAGAGTGAGAGAGTCAGTGAGTGGCGAAAGTTCGCCCACCTGGAGTTGCCAGAATCGGCGGCTGCTCCCTCTGACCGCTCACATCGGCTCTCTTCCAGGTGAATCCGTGCTCAAGCGACAAGAGAGGACGCTGCCGATCGCAGCAAAGCAGCTGCTGACGGAAACGGTGACTAAAACAATGGTCTCATATGTACAGGGTGATTGTCGAGAAAAGACTCGGACCTCAGACCATTTGGAAGGCCAAGCCGAGGCACCCAGGCTTCCCAGTCTTTTGACCTAAAACTCCCGACCCACAACGATAAGTACTGACGTAAAGATCCTGTGATAAGCCATTCTGATACAAGAGTTTCTCGCTGACATTGGTCTTCTCAATTGCAAACAAGTCCACATCTAACCTTCTAGCATTCCACTCAGTCTGCAGGGCTGGCCTGCGCGGATATCCTGGCAAGCCTGAGAGGCCTGAAATTCGGTGCTCGTGGTGACCTGCACCACATCGCCTCAGGGCACCATGACCTAAGTTGCGGCATGCCCGTCTCGAGCTAGATGCGACACCACCACGGAGTGACGGTAAAGTGGCCCTGCATGCCCTGCTTGCCCCTGGCAGAATATACGATGCAAAAGTACATCTCGCAATGGGCAAGGCAAAGACTAGTGCTGATCGTCGGCGGCAGTGGGTCTTGGCTTCCTGCTGTTGCTTCAATGAACCGACGTCGATAAACCTGTGGCTCGCATCTGTATTCTACGGCTGCAGGATTCACAAGCGAGACGTGGTGAAACGATGTGATGCATGCCCTGCATTGACGCATGTCTCCAAAGTTCGAGGTCGAAGCCGTTGGAAGGCTCGGCACACTCGGCGACTTTCGGGACCTTGAAAAAAGCCGCACAACCATGACAGCAAAGTGAATTTGTTTGTAAGGTTGAGGAACCTGTGCAATCACAACACCAACCAATGACATGGTATCACATTCTGGGTTATCTGCGCGGATTCTTTTGGGGCAACTGCTCTTTTATCGGCCCTGGGTGCAAATCTTGACACATTTTCGCGCTTGGGGTAGAGAGAGAGAAAGAGAGCGCCATCTCCTCGTTGGCGTTCATCCTTTACTGCTCTGGGTTTTCAGGGTTGACTGTGCTTAGGATTCAGTTGAGTTTCTGTGCGGTGTCGGACGTAGGTTTTATCTCATTTCTCCGGGAAGCCCAAAAAACACAGACGGAATTCAAAACCAAAGGCCCGGATAGCACAACAAAAGGCACAGGCCACACGCGTTCCGCGCATGATCTGTGCATGTAATGAAACAGATAGACAACTGGATAGAGAGAAGATTGATTCATTGATCGCTGGATACGTGAACTGAGATGGATAGAGATGATCAAAATGGATAAATTCGGATAGATAGTAGGTAAATAGACAGGTAAGTAGGTAGGTAGAGAGAGTTAGAAACAGAGACAGGGAGACAAAGTAGAGCTGCTTATGGTGACAGAGACAGAGAGACAGAGATGGATACAGAAACAAAACCCAAAGATAAAGGCAGAGCAAGAGAGGAGACGAAGGTTGCCCAAGAAACTGAGACGGATAGAAAAGAAAACAGACACACAGGTCACAGGCCTTCCGCTCAGCTCAGGTCACCCCGTGCTCGTATGCACACATGCCATAAGTTGGTTAGACCATGCTGCAGCACATGACAACATCTTTGTCTACAGTCGAGAACCTCTTGCACCGGACAGCCTCAAGATTGACACACTGCCGGGCTCCTAGCTCCTCCCAAATGACGGCCTTGCCCGGGTCCAGCCGGACCTGCTAGAAGGCCAAAGGCATAGATGATCGGATCTGTGCGGGCTAGCGCAAGGAAGGGCGAAGGGCAGTGCGACACGCTATAATATACCAGAACTCCTTCCTCAGCGCGCAACTTGATTGGGATCGATGTGTATCTGCTTCTGGAGAAGGTGCCGCGCCGTCACAAACTGGGCAAGCAAGCCGTGCAATGAAAAGAGGATGGGATACTGTCTGACAGTGCCATACAATGCCCAAAACCTGAGCTGACAGCTTGGCTCTCATCTGGCCGACCCTTTGTGCCAGGGAGGCGATTCAGTGAGTGCTTGGCGCCATCTGGTGTGACCTGTGAAATGCAAAGTGATCTGGCTGGTGGTTTCCCAACTTTCGACGTGGCTGTGGCGCCGGGGAAAAGACGTATGCGACCTGCACAAGGACCTTGTCAGACGGGCTCACCTCAGCATATCATGGACTCAAACCGTGCCAGAATATCACACAATTTCCGAGTTGTCGACTATTCAGGACACTGTTGCATCATCCTTTTCTCGCCACGCTACATCAGGTCACACTCACCATCTCGGGGCGGAGCAACTACCAAGTGGACCTGGTCGACAACCCTGACAACCTGCTGGCCGGGAAAGTGCCGTGCAGGACTGTGCAGAGACAAGCAATTTGGAGAATCGAGCCCACCTTTCCCGAAGAATCGATCAGCAACGAAGACCTTGTTTGCTGTATAGAGCTCCTACATTAGGCGCAGCCGCTCGGCAAAATCTGTCAACTGATGGTTCTCTAACAATCACTTCAAGGTCCAGGCTGGCCAGAAGTTAGCTCACGGGAAAGCTCCTTCAATGACCTCAGCAGCAAATGCGGAGCGGCAGCCAATACAACTCCGCGAGTAGTCCGCGTGCTGCACCACCTCTACTCCGCAAGAGCCTGGACACCTGCTGAGCCGCAGGCTTGGCACAGCCTGTCCCGAAACCTGGATGGCCGGAGATCTCCAGACCAATGCAAAAGCGGGTTCGTTAACCCCCATTGACTGGGAAACTATTGATTGACGCCGACGTCAAGGCCGAAGCTCTCCGTGTCGATGTTATGGCTGGCCAGGTATGCGACTAAATCCTGGAGATGATAGGCAGATTCGTGGAAACCGTTGCTCCGGAACTCAATCACGGTGAAATTAGAGTCCTCTTCGTTGAAGCCTACCGGAGGCATGACGAGACCACTGACCTGTGCTCTGGTGCACGCGCGCCGGAACGGCAGTGTCCGTCTTGCAGAAGCCAAGCCTCTTCGCTGCCTTCTGCCATCAGCTTGACCTGCAAACCAGACTTTGAAGTTCGTAGTACGAGTACCGGTGGCCGAATTTCATGTGCCTTCTTCTCGTGAGCTTCATCCACTGTCATCCAGGCAAAAGACTTCAGGTTGCCCTTGTGATCCTGCGATTGCAAAATACTGCACAATCCGATTGCGGCCGCTGCCATTTTAAGTTTACTGGCTGGGTTGTTTCAAGATGAGCTCTGGAAGTTCGGCCATTCGATCTGTACCCCGCGTGACCGGAACACCAAACATCCTTCCCACACTTGTATGCTAACGGCCGGCTTGCCCACTGCTCCTACTTGACATACCGACGCTTCACCGCAAGCCGTGCCGCAATTACGAATAGCTTTTGCAGTTTTGGTTCTCTGCGCGTAGATGTCACTTCAACGACCGCAGATAGCCCACAAAAGGCTGTACAGCGTATTGCTTCAACCTTTCCCTAGCCCACGATATTTGGATCAGTAGTTGGATCGCACAACGGTTTGTAACCGCAAAGCTGTCCTACTCGGCATCGTTATGGCGAGGTCATGGTGCAGAAGCTATGTAGAACAAACCGCGACTGTGTCATTGTTGTGGAAACCGCAGACACACTGACTGCTCTGACGCCCCTGGTTGGCGGCTGGGCGTGGGTAGCCGCACCGCGCTCACGTGATGCGTCGCCCTCTGGCACACTAGGGCTAGGCAAGCGGAGGCTCAGCTGGTGAGGGAGAGGGGATTAGTGAACTCCTTTGTGGCACGAGATCATGCAGGCTGCAAGAAGCAACTGCGACTGGTTGCTTCGCAACAAGTTGCAGCACTCAATGCGACAGCTTGAATGGTAAAGGCGTGACGTGTGACCTGTACAACGTGTACTCGTGCGCCCAGATGTGGCTGCCGACATGCAAAACAAGAGGCCCGTCTTGCTCTGAAGACAGGCCAAGCCAAGTACCGGAACATGTGCGTGCTGATGGCAAAAATCAAGTTCACGACCATGCACATAATTCCTGTCAAAAGCCTGACACTTACGAAAGAAAAGACACAAGTTCCCGCTACCGGCTGCCATTATCATTGCATTATCAAACTATCCGGCAGGAGGGTTTCAGCCGGCCTACCACTGAACTAACATTGAACTTACTACAACTCACGCATCTCAGATCATCTGCGATACCTGGGACCACCTGCTCGCCTAGACTCGAGCCTGAACGTGAAGCCTTTCACAGCTGAGATTGGCCTGCCACACCATATTCGAGATTGAAAGCCTCCATCGCGATGTGCTTAGTGAGCTTCACGAGCAGGACTTTGATTCGAGCCAACTTCAACAGACTTCGCTGAACACATGGCAGCGACTTGTGAGAATTACCCCGAATGATTTGGTCTGGCTCTACAACGGACCGATGTCCTGAAAAGTAGAAATCGTAAATCAGGTTGTTGCGCTTTGCATTGTCTTGCGAAGGTTCCCTTCGGCCCTCCAAACCGCTCTGCCCTTCGTCTGCCCTTCAGGCAGGTTCATGGCACCAGCTGCCTCGGTTCAAGATGAGAAAACACTGCGCAGCCCCTGCCATCCCCCGCCAAGCAAGGCGCCTTTGCGCGAGCGCCCGCGCCGGCACGGCTGTTCTAGTTTAGCGGTCACGAGTCTCCTTCCACGGCACTGAATCTGTCGAAGGGACTTGAATCTACAAGAATCTGCAACTACGTCAGTCCTTGACAGTTATTGCACCTGCCATCGACAAAGGAGCCCTCTTTCGATACTTCTTCCTCGGGGTCGCAGCTGCCACGCCGCCGATCAAGGAGCCACAAGCATCAACAATGCCTGTACCAGCAGGCGTAGCTATGTTCTCCTAGTTGCACCTGAGCCCGCCACACATCCACAGGCCGCTGGGGCGAGCAGCTCCGTCTTGTTTCCTGAGCACAACCACTGCAACTCAACACCCAGAGACTTGGCTTGTTCACAGTTGCTTTCTAGATCCACGCACAAAACTTGGTAGCAGGTTCATCCGAAGCCTGTCGAGCAAAGATAGCAGGGTTTCAGTACAAGTTCAAGCTCCTGACACCTCCCCTCATAACAATGCGCGATTCGATCCAACATTGGACTCTACATTACATAATATTACATACACTGGATCGACCATGAAGCCCGACAACCGTCGACAGAGAATGACGTCTGGACGACACAGCTTGGCTATCCAAGGCCCTTGCCAGGTCTCCCGAGTAGCCATGGCTGCCGATAGAGTGGTCTTAGGAACGCACGGCACAAACATCAGGCTCTTGGCATCACTGCCTCATGCAACCAGCCTCTGCTCACTGCATCGAGCTCATGATGGCTCGAAGCGCCTCTCGCGATTCAACGATGTCGGTGGGTCTCTTCGGCTTCAGCCGTCACACGTGATTTGCACGGTCACGAACTTCTCTCCGGTGCCTAGACTCGGCCCACGGCTAAGCGCGTCCCCGGAATATGGCGTGAACTGCTTACCTGTGCGCGGCAGCGGTGTTGAAGGTTCGGGGGCGCATGGCTAGCCGTCGACAGGCAACCCTGGGCGGCACTAAACATTGCTGAACCCCTTCGAGCATTAGCACCTCCCATCACCTCCCTGAGCCGTCTCTTCCTCGCCTTCCATGCTGTGGCTCGGGCGGAGGGCATCGACCTGCGGCCAATCCAACAGCACACACGCCACTGGAGCAGCAAGTTCTGGTGCCTCTAGCCGGTCCAAGATATCCATGTCCGCAGAAGGCGGTTTTGCATGCCTCACCGCCACGCAGGCTTGCAAGACTTCGGAAAGGTACTTACATGGACCCGACGGACAGCAGCAGCCTGTCGGATGCGCCATGAGCTATCTTCGTGCGGCTCATGCGCGGACCCATGTCAGCTGCCCTCTGCTTTCAGCATGTCAGAGAAGCTTGACCACAAGAAGACTTTTACAATTATTTGGACCCGGTGCTGATCACGAATGTTCGCAGGCGATCTCGCGCGACATGACAAGCGTGGCAAGCAAGCAAGCAAGCAAGCAAGGGAGATGTGCGCTTGATTCGTGATGTACACTTGTGACATTCGACATGCCCTGGTGCCACTATTGGCTTCTCGAGGCAGTGAGACTTAAAGGCTAGACTCTAACCAAACACAAATGACGCCAGAAACATTTCTGTGCTGCCTTGAGGTGCTCCTCGCCTTTCCACCTGGTCGTTCAGACCTGGTGCAATTTCTTCGCCATCATGCTCGCAAGCTCGGGGCTCTACCGGGTCTTGACTGTATTTGGACTCAGACCGGCCATCCGTCCGCTGACCCGGTCGCGACCTGGCAGACGCCGCCCAGCAAGGAGTCCCAGATCACTCTCACACACGGGATCAGCGAGAATCCTGCGAGACGGTCTCGGTCCCACGATGCACAGAACTGAAATCGAAGGAAAGGCATGGCTTAGCAATGCCGAACACCTGCTTCGCTGCATTGGCTTTTCATCTGGCGGATGACTGGAGACCTGTACAGAACGTTATCTGCACTTCCAGATCGAAGCGTCGCTACTAGCAGTTGGCACACACTCTGACAAGAAATCACTGGGCGGTCAGCCTCGGAGTGTCGATCCTCTGCATCACCTGCTGTGCATTCCGACACTCTCCCTTGCAGATCGTGTGAGCATGACTGGCGACACTGATCGAAAAGCTTTCGGAAGTATGCTATGCCCAGTAGAGTGCGGCCATGCAGCTGTCCATGAGCTTTCCTGAGTAGCGAGCACAGGACATGGGGCCATAGAACCGAGCTGCACTAGTAGTCACTAGCAGTCACCAGCATGACAAATGAGTGTGGCCAGCCCGAGATCCTGTCAGACGTCTCCCCAACCGTGACCGTTAGCGCCCCCAAGGCAAGGACGACGGCGCGATGAAGCGCGAGACTTTGCAGGTCTGAGCAGTGCAAAGCTTGAGTCAAATCGCAAGGTGTTGCCGTGCCAGTGCCGGGACTTTGGGCGCATTGCACAACGATTGAAATCCACGACACTGCTACGCTTCGAAAGCACGACTTTGGCTGCTGCACCCAGCCTGGTGCTTGTGCTTGCCTGTCGCGGGATAGGTACGTTGCCAACTGCCGACCCTCAAGAAGGGTGAGCCTGCTCCAACGTTGCTCTCCAGGCCGCATGCACGCGCTCCTGGACTTGCTTGACCAAAAAACGGGTGAGGGAGGGAAGCGAGGGAGGGGGGGATCTACAGAGACACACTGATTCGTTGCTGCGACTGGCCACGAGAACGGCTCCTCCACTAAGGAGTAGTCACAGTTGCCGGAGTTAACCTGGCTGAGCACATCATTGGTGGGTTGACATGAAAGGTCAAGAGATACTCCGATTGTCCGACCAGCAAAACCGACACGTTGCGAGCAGCATCGGCCATGTCCTCGCAGCCACGGAGCCGCATGAGGTCAAAAAGCATGGTGCAAGCAAGCTTGCCCCGGGCGCTCTGTGGAGTCCGATAGTGCTGACTTCAGTGTAATAGCATGACTTTCCTGACACGAAGAGATTCCAGCCCCGGATCCTGAAGCACCATGGATGGCTCTCCATCCGCATTCTGCCAGCTGTCGAGCAGGAGATCGAGCTCTTCATTGAAGTCGCCTTCACCGGGAGCGTCGTTTACAACTCGAAATTCGTGCTCCCAGCGGAAGATCTCTGTGAGTATGGACAATCTCTGCGGACTTAAGGCCTTTGCCTTTGGTCAAGAGCCGCTTGATGTTGCTCAACAGCTCTTCGCCTCTTCGGCCCACCTGCACCAGGACACTCTCACCCGGGCCCTGGGCCCAGGACATGACCAAGCTGGGCTTGCTGGCTGGGCTTGCTGCGTAGGGTCGAGTTTTTGCATCTCAAGGCGCCAACATCCGTTGCATCAGAGGCACTAGCATGACTATCATGCTACATTCTTCAAGCTGGATGATCAGGCTGCCAAAATGTCCGCGCTCCAGGCGCTCCCCCATCCATCATTTGGAAAGTCACTCTTTCTCTATCTTCTTCCACAGGGGCAAACGAGCGTGTCAAGCCCCCTGGCGACATGGGCCCCCCAGTGTTTGTGGGTACCCGGACCATGTGTGAGACAGTGCACCGGGTGTCCCCCAGGTTTTCTCGCTCTCTCTCTCTCTCTCTGCGACTTTCTCTCTTTGCGGATGGGCAGTCCGCATCCCCCGCTCGTCTTTCGCTCTCTCTTTCTGCAGGTCCGAAGCCAAAGAGGAGGGGAAGACCCCCCCCAAGGCGCATGCGAGTTTGGAGTCGTCAGTTTGGATTCAAGTGCCACGGGCGTGGCGATGGTGCTTCCACCGTCGAATGGACGACGGACGACAGGACTACTCGTACTACTGGCACAGGGGGAAAACACTCCCGCATCGCAAATTCTGAGGCGTGTGTCGGGCCTCTGCCCTGTCATTCGGGCACCAGGAATGCCAGGCTTTGCCAGAAACAGAGCTTGGTGGAGCAACCACCTGCTTTCTGCACTAAGACAAAGACAGCCCATGGCCAAAGCTAGGTTACGAGGGACATGATTTTTTTTGAGTATCCGCCGCAGGCAGGACCCCTCCTTGGATAGCTGAGCACTGCGACGTTGCCAAGTGTCCTCACAGGGACTCGGTGCTCATCACGACACTCACGCTGTTCTCACACATAACTTCTCCTCGCAGACCGCACATGTCTCACAAGTCAACTATTGCTCGGCAGCATGCTACTACCGCCGAGGCACCTGAATAGCTGGAACCACCTCTTTCAGGCTGCTTTTCGCCGCGCTTTCTGCGGCATCGGCCAGGCTGCGCAGTAGTTCGGCAGTGATCGCGTCCTCAAGCCCGTCAATGAATCCATAGGAGCAGACACGAACAAGATGCAGCACAGGCACCGCAGCCGAAACCAATGAGCTACCAAACCCATGCAATATCATGCAATTCAATTTGCGAAAGTGTGAGACTTCTTCACACTTCTGAAGATAGTGTGGAGAAACACACCAGAGCACTGCAATTTGAAGCAGAGCTTCGACGTTCTCGGATGCCTGATACCGTTGCCAGTGTTGCAGCAGCCTTTGAACCTGACGTACTGAAGCAGCATATATTTTCTTGCTATCCTGATAGCACGTACCGAAGAACGGACGTCGCTGGGACTCTACCCCTTGAACCTCGAGCGTCTTCCGCTCGTCGCTGTCTGTGTTTTGTAGAATCCCCTGCCAAGGGATGACACTTGTAGAGCTCACCGAGGTCACTCCGCATCGCGACCTCGAGTTTCTGCAGAAGCTCCTCTCGAGCTCGGTCAGCCTTGGGCCAACAGCTGGCAGACTTTCGAAGTTCGCCTTGGAGTCCGCACCTTTGCAAGGTCGGGTGATGAGCGAGGTCGGCTGCGGCTCCGGTTCCGGTCCTGGCAATGCCAGCGACGAAAGCTCTAAAGTCCTGCACTGCACGACGAGCCGCTCCCGGCCAGGAGTGATACCAACCTGCGGTCCTCGCGATGTCGAGCCTTCTCGGGTGAGGCGGAAGAGTCCTAGCAAGATGGTGCCTCTTTGCTGTTCAGCTTCTTTACCGCGTGAAGCTGAGATTGTGGGTGAGACTACGGGTAAGAGTTAGTGCGACGAATATAATGTCTGCTCCTGCCCGTTTGCTTCAGCCAGGTGCTGTCGCCAAGCTCCCTGTATCTGAGGTCGCAAGCCTCGGCAGAGGCTTTGGCCGCTCCCTTCGAGTCAAGATCAAGACAATGCCCTACTGGCTAGGACCCATCCCACAACTCCTGTCAGGATCTGTCAGGCAAGTGTCGGATGAAATCAGAACCCGAGGCCTCACCCTCCAGCTGCAGGACTCCCTGCCAAGCCCAAGCCGACACATCAGAGCGCACTATGCCTGCCATTCCGCCTGCAGCGAGTCCAGCAACTTCTGTAACCAGGCGGCCAGTTCAGAGTCCTGCAAAATACGAAGCCTGATCTTTATGAGACCACGATCAAATTCCTAGCTTTGGACCTGTGCATCCACTTTACATCGTATTCGGTTCCGGGAACATCCTGGAACGTATTCAAAGCTGTCCTCACCCACGCCTCTCGCAGCCAACTGTCGCGCCTCGACAAGTCGACCCCGACTCACAGGGCGCAAGGCGTGCTCTGACCCCACAGGGCCTTCCAGTCGGCGCAGCTCTGCGACACGTCACTCAACAAGTTGGCGCCCGGTCGGGCCCAACTTCCCTTGAAGAGATCCTGCCATCAGTTTGCACACGTCCAAAGTGAGCCTGAAGCACGAGGAGCTGAAGACTTTGGCGCCTCCAACTCCCGCAGCAGCTGTTCACCGTCTGCTACCGCCTGGCAATGATGCAAGTGGGCAGAGCTAGCATCTGGACTCAAAAATAAAGGCTGCCAAAGTATGGCAAATGCTCATTAGGTTTTGTCGAAATGAAATGTTCGACAGTTTCTGAAATCCCGGCCTGACTCCGGCTGTGCCGATCCAACTTTACTCCAGGTCGGCTGCGTGGCTGTTCCCCATGAACCTGTCGCTTCCAGAGATCCTTCCGGCCAGTCTCGCAGAGACCAAGACTATTCGAGAGAGTGATGCTTGAGGTCCTTGATCTCCGACTGCAGCTTCTCGTGAAAAGCCATATCTGCAGGCATGACCGCGCCCTGGGTCACCAGCACCTGCCTTGTCGCATCCACGAAGCCTCTTGCGGTGCCGCAGGAAGGTGCAGAAGCATGGGAAAGTCGGAAAGACCCATGTCATGCATCCAATGTATGCCCATGTGCCGTACCTTGCAGAGTCCGTGCCAGCTCCGAGTCTTTACCAAGGCCACGTTCCCGGAGCGTCCTGTGCGCCCATTTGGAACATCGGCTCCTGCGAAACTGCTGTTGCTGCTCTCTTTCTCCTGGTCCCCAAGTGCTGCCGAGGTTCTCGAATTCAGGCCTGAGGTCTTCCCCGTAGCACCTGGCTTTCTGCATCCACGCATCTGGCGCACTGTGCAAAACTGGTGATGTCCGCGGTCCGTGCCTTGACCAGGCTACATCAAACATCCCTTGAAGATCCTGCAAAAGTCCGTCGCCATCCTTCAAAACCTGCGGGCACCAAGTCAACGTTCACGGCGGGAAAGGTAGAAAATGCGAGCGACAATGCAGCATTTGAGAAAGGCTCTGGTCGAATCTTGATCTGCGAACTTAGTAGTCGAATATGTGTTCTTTCCTGACGGAAATGGCAGGTCAAATCTTGAAGGCGACAGCATGCGTCGTTGTCGACGTATTGACGTAGTGTCCTTCCCCTCTTCTGTTCTCGTGTAGAACGGCTTCACATCGAACACGCAGGCAAATCAAGGCACCTGAGCCTTTGCACGCTTCTCCAGCTTTGCATTGGCTTTGTCCCGTCCACCTGGCCGGCGCTCCAAAGTCAGGTCAGGTCCAATGAATACCGCTTCGCCCTGCCTCTCTCCGCACTTCGCCAGGCTTCCTCTATCTGGGGACGCAGGATATTGAAGTCCAGCTGATCGCTCTCACCCAGGTCGTTGAGGTTCTTGTCTACGACCACCTGAGAAAAGACAGGCATGCGAATGCAAATGACTGGTGACCAGTGACCAGTTCATTGGCTCCCACCTCCACGGAGTTGGCTAGCTTCTTCAGGCTTACTCTGTGGGCATCTCGTTGTCGCGCCTCCCATGACATGAGGAACCTAACCGCATGCTCAATACAGTTCACGCAGGGAAAGAGAAGGATCGGGATTAGCAGAGGCAACTTGCGACGACCTAGGAGCCCTGTGAGCCTTCCAGGTGTCGCACGCCTTTGCCACCTCCGCCTCTGTCCACGTGCCGTCATTGAAGAGCCTTTCCATGTCCTGCAGAAGGGAATCTCCACCATAGGCCTGCAGCTGAAATTACAGCGAGTCTCGTGGGCATAAGTGCAAGCACGATAACTATCTGGAAATGTGATGTTCGGTTTCGAAGAAACTGGTGAAGCAGTCACAACATTTGGGTGTTCATGTTGGGGCCTCACTGCGTTTTCGCAAGGACGGCGGAGACCCGAGAGAAGGCAGAACGCAATAGAACGCACTTGCGAAGTGGGGGCAAACGAGCCTGGACAGTCTGCGCTTGGAGCTCCCGGCTCCAAAGCCTCTCCATCTCCGCTCGAAAGGAGCCGAAGTCCGAGGTCGCTGGCGCTGAGATCGCTGAGACGGCGCTTTTTGCCAGCTGCTCCACCCCTGCACTCAGAGCCTCCCGCTGCCTCGATTGCCATTGCTCGCACAAAGACGACAGCTCGGGCCGCAAGTTCGATGGCCCAGGCCCATCCGTGAGCAGCCTCTCCAACGTATCGAGCAGATCGGCACCGCCATGCACCTGCTAAGGCTCTACGATTTGTATATGGCGCCGGTCATTCTGCATCACTACCGGATGGAGCAGGAGAAAGGGATTGGTTCGGGGCATTCCGAGCCTCTTCCACAGCGAAGGCCGATGGTTCGAGACTTCGAGGGCGGGACACAGAGCGAAGCTGGCGCTGCCATACATCCTCGATCTCAGGCCGCAGCTCTGCAAAGCCCTTGGCGTCTTTGCAAGGTCCGTGCCGCTGCACCACACCCTGTAGCGACTGGGATAGCTTCTGCAGCACGACTGCCACATCAGAACCAGCAGGGAGCCCCTGTGCTTCCAACTGGCTCGCCTTCCAGCTCTCACATACCCGTGCGAGTTCTATCGTGCTTTCCGAGTCCAGATGATATTCCCAGCCGGCATTGAAAAGATTCAACACGTCGTTGAACAAGAAGTCGCCGCCATATGCCTGTAATTTCGTCGTAATGTTGGATCGAAAAAACTAAGGGAGACTGCTAACATGAGTTTGCCAAAGCTTTCTGCCTGCGCCACGCTGGGCTGCACGGGTGGCAGCGTCGCAGATTGGCGGGTGTTGCCTTCACGTTCCAACTGCTGCCTCCATGCCTCTTCGATTGCCGGTCGCATCCGCGAGAAATCACCCGTTCCCAGAACGGCACCGTCCAGTCCGCTGCTGCCCTTCTGGCTCACCACGTGCTGGAGGGATGCAGACAACTGCTCAAGGACATTCGTTCCGTCCGAGGCGAGGGACAGGTTCTTGGCCTCCATCTGTTTCCTCTTCCAGCTCTCGCAAATTCTGGCAATTTCCGGCCGCAGGTCTGCATCCGGATGCCTCCAACTGTCGTCGAAGAGCTTCTGCAAGTCATTCAGCAAGTCGTCGCCACCGTAAGCCTGGCTCACTAAGATGACTTCTTCCACTAAGTGCTTCCTGCAGAACGCTCTGCTGGGCCTTGCCTCCATCCTTTTCGCTGGATGCCTCTGCCAGGCCTCCCATGCGCTCCGTGGACTTCCAGAACACAGCAATGCGCCAGGGTGCCTCCTCGATGGCTGCCCTGAATTTTGCGAAGTCCGAAGACCTGGAGGAGGCTGCCTGCGCAATGATGCCTGCAAGCAGTCGAATCTCAACATTTGTGGCTGCATGTTTGGCCCTGCCTGCCTTCTGCTTCAGACCACATGGCCTCTAGCCGAGATGGGTGCACAGCTGCATGGCGCTGGCGCCATCGCGCCGCGATCTCCGCAGCCTTGGCTCCAGCCCGAGAGCACAAAAAAGCGCAAATTTTCAAAAGCCTTGGAGTGTTTTGCTTGGACGCGAGACCTCATTTAGCTCAGGAGCCTCAGAGATCGGCACACCTCTTCGGGTTTCAAAGAGCTGAGACAGCTCTGCCAAGAGCTCATCTCCTGCTGTCCGAAGCTTCATCTCAATGCCTTTTTGCTTGCCTCGGTGTCGCAAGATTTAACACTCGGCTTCAATGGAGATGGTAGCTCACATGCACACCCCGACGCACTCGCCTAAGCATATGTATGTACATATGTATGTACATATATATATATATATATATGCCTTGTCCTGCCCACACCTTTGTCATGCCTGCAGTGTTGCTGTAGTACCCAGGCACCTCAACCTCAAACCGTCGGCAAGAAAGGGCATCCTCCTGCAAAGCCTCTCCAGCACTGGCAAGCTTGTGGGAGGGAAACACCACGCTAGTCGGAGAAAAGCGTCTGTTCACGGAAAGCTTCTCCAAGCGCTCTAGGAGATTCGCCTGTGACCGCGATGCTTAGCTTTGAGGACCCTACAGCGACCCCGATGAGTTGACAGGCTGGGAAGCATGCATAGAGCTTCTATCAACAGTTAACATCACTTCACTACAGTACCCAGTGTCCTGATTCTCCTCCGATGCAGTGACTTTCACCCCCTGCGACTCCGTAGGATGACGTGCAGAATAGATCCTCGGACCGGGGAAGCTCTCAGCATTCAGACCCGAGCCAAGCCGAGACCTCTGTCCAACGTCCCTCACTGCAACGGAGGCTCTTTCGCATGATGACACTGCTGGCAGCCATCTCTATACTCTGAAGGGCCGTGGCCGCCGCCTCATCTCGGGCAAAGTGCGCACGTGCCACAGATCGAGTGCGCCAATCTGCCCGCACACGAGCCAGCTCCCGAAGAACCTGGGCATCCAACTCTTCACACCCCCACGAGCACATGTGTGTTTGGCCCGCGCTGTAGCTGGCAAGGGGCGTCGGCGTCGGGAATGGTGCTACCAACATGAAGGACTTGCCGTAGATCGTGAAGCAGTTCCGAGCTTGCCCATGCGACGACATCACGCTCCGCCTTGCATCTCAAAACATTCAGCTCAGGTTGGACCAAGGCCTCAACTTTTGGCTTTAGAACTCGCCTCTGGCAGCGTCTCCTCAGATCTGCAATGTTTTTGCCACGCCACGTCAATGGCTGCCTGCAGCTTTGCGAGCTCAGGGTCGGCCAGGCTGGGGTCCTCACCTTGGTAATCAGATCTGACTGGCAAAACTCACGGTTTGAAAGTAAGATGCTAGAGCCTAGAGCGGCTAGACTGTTAGACAAGCAGCTTCCCACTAGATGAGGATTCAGCAGCACCTCCTTGGTAGTCTCGATGACGCTTGCCGGCATCATCTCAGGGCTGCCGGGCAGGAAGTCGTTGCGATGCCAGGTCTCGAAGAGCTCCCCCAGCTTCTGTGGGATTTGCTTCGCTGTCGACGACTTGAAGATCTCCTTCCAGGGACGCAACATGCACAGAGACGCACCAGACAAGTGAAAACTCTGAGCAGCTAGATTCAGCTAAAGTAGACATGCACAAATATGAGCCAAAACACAGATAGCTGCGCGCAAAAACATCCACGCGTACCTGGCTAAATAAAGCAATGCTTCTGGGCACGCACATATGTAGATGTCCACACAAAGATATGTTGTCTATGTACACATGGGTACACACGTACATAACATAACATAACATAACATAACATAACATAACATAACATAACATAACATAACATAACATAACATAACATAACATAACATAACAAAACATAACCTAACCTAACCTAACCTAACCTAACCTAACCT
>CAJNDV010007903.1:0-65663 GCA_905221635.1 Symbiodinium sp. CCMP2456 | reverse complement strand
CAACGATGTGACCTGAGCAGGCTATGCTTGAGTCGAGCCACCCTAAGGCATTTGCCAAAACACATGCGGGATGTGGGGAAATGCGATGCAACCCAAAGTCGCAACGAACAAGGAGACTCACAAGTGCAGCGCAGCATATATGACAAGTGGATCAGATCCGGGCCGTCGGCCTGTGCAGAGCTCTGGTGGCCCGGGAACAGAAGGCTCGAGATAAGCGATCCTGGTGGCGAAGTGCTCGAGGTGCCCGGGGTGTTGCCAACTTTTTGCTCAGGTGTCCTCGGTGGTCCTGGCGAACGGGGGGTCGATGTTTCGCGAGCTCCTCGCCCGGACCTGCTTCTGCGACGACGCCGGGAGCGAGAAGCTCGAGACCGCTTGTGCTCCTTTTTGTCCTTGACATAGGACTTGGTTTGCCGATGCCGAGGTGAAGGGGGCCTGTGACTGTCTGGTCGAGCAGTGGCAGTCAGGTCAATGTCCACGCCATCCACTGCAAGTGCCGGGCGCGACAACGCCGAGAGGACGGGCAGCTCGGGCTCCAGACCGACCACTTCCATCTGCTTGACCACGTCACCGCTGCGAAAGGACTGGTGGAAGGAGCCCGGCACGGTAAGCTCTCCATAAGAGCCGTCCTTTAAGTGCACCTGGATGGTGTCGGCAGTAACAGCCACCACTGTGCCCTCTGCCAAGTCGGACTCGCGGAGATAGGTAGTCCGCAAGCCGGGGCCCGGAAAGGCCATGACCCGCATGGATGGGCCTTTGTCCTTCGGCATGGATTTGGCCTTCACGGGCTTGCCAGTTTGGGACCTGAGGGGAAGCACCTTCGGTGTGGGAGCAAGTCTGGGCTCCGATGGCACGGACGAGGCCGATCCGGAGACAGGCGGGTCCCCATCCTCGATGAGCACCTCTTCGGTCTCCCCGATGTCGTTCTGTGCAGCCCCCTGAGGGACCTGGCCAACTCGGTCTTTGGCCTTGGTCTTGGAGCCAGCTCGCGCCTGGTCGAGGAACGGTCGGATGTACATCGTGAGGGGGGGCGGTTCCCGTCCCATTTGATGTAACCCGCGAGCTTTATCTCAGAAGAAGTAAGCCTCCAGCGGGCCGGTGGCAGCTGAAAAACCTCCGGGTGGGTCCTCTCGAGGAACTCGCGGTCGGCAGGATGTAGGTCCGTCCCCGTGCCCCTGGAGGCCGCCTCCGCAGGTGCACGGCTGAGTTGTCCGGGCCGAGCTCGTTGTCTCAGGCTCCGCTGCAAAAGGCCCATTCTCGCGAGACTAAAAACCTCAGGCCTACCAGTCCCAATAAGAGCACCCCAAAAGTCTGAGCCGGCGTGCCAGATGGAGCGACGTGCAGATGTGGAACAGTGCAAGGCAGCAGTCGCATGCAGCGGCAGTGCCATCGAGGTCCGGACACCAGCCAGGCAGGTGGTCGCGTTCACCATAAGGAGGAAAGTGCGATCGCAGCCTGCAGGGTGTGTCCAAGCATGTGCGAGGACAGTTGGGCGATAGCCGGCCTGTGGCCTCTTGCACATGACGAAGAGAACCTGATGGAGGATAGGCTGGGCAAAGGCGGGGTAGAGTAGCGGAGAGGAAGCCTTGCTGTGGAGGGTGGTGCGGCCATTTTTCCGCGCTGCAGGGCCGATAGCAGACATCCACATCCACAACGGACCAAGGAGCACAGGTATTGGCTCTGGCACCTATTGGGGACTCTAAGCTCGGCGCGCAGTAGCAGCTGTACTGTTAAAGAAATGCGCTGCCGCGTATCGCATGAGGATACCGATGGGTATGGCACCGAGGACCCGGAAGTCAGCTCTGGTAATCGAATCCCAGCCCGGAGGCGGTGGTAGGCTGCGTCCCTCCACCATGAAAGAAGCAACGGCCGCTTCCTCTGCCTCAGTGGCTGCTGTGGCAGTTCCGGTGCCAGGACGATTGACAGGCATAGGCGGCGGAGGACCATTGCGTGCTCTAGAAGATAGGCCTGTCCCCGTCGAAGCGCGAGGAGCAGCAGCGCTAGCTGCCTCGTCTGAGGAGTCCTCCCAGAAGCGAGCTGAGAGATCCGCGAGCTCAGCACTGTCGGCATCCTGAAAGTCATCTGGGGCTGGAGCTGCTGGAGGCGGGACGTCAGAGGAGGAAGAGCCTGACGATAAAGACGACTGCCCCGGCCCTGTTTTCGCCTTTGCTTTGGAGCGGCTAATGGTGGAAGCTGCCGGCCGTTTCCGGGGAGCCATGTGGGGCCGCCAGGTGAGCAAGAGCACCGTGTGCAAAGCAGGGTTTCCTTGAGCTCACAGCAGCGGCTGGATGGCACAGAAATGAGTGCAGGAGAGGCTTGGAGGACACAAGCATGCACGCTCAGTGGACGGAACGGCCGAGAGCCTGACCAAAGCAGGGGCTGTGCAACCGTGGCTGCAGTGAGGGCCTGAGACCGGGCACAGGCCCGTAGATTGCGGTAAGGCCGTAGTAACTGCAGAATTGGTCGAGCTCCAGGCGAGGACACCTCCAGCCTGAGCCAGGCAACTGCGTGCGTGGGCACATGGTGGTCACGGCTGAGGTGCCGGCAGGGTGTGGAGACGGATAGATGGAGTCCGCAGTCTACGGTACAGTGTGCATACAGAAGAGCCAGTGCTGCTGAGACAGAGAAGCTCTCAGGCAAATGCGCGATACCCGCGAAAGGCCTGCCGGAAGAGCACAGAGAGAAGGCAGTACAGACTTTTACCAGGTCCTGATGCCCTAAGGTGGTCGGCAGCAGCCGGCTAGTCCATGGTCTCCAGGGCCGCCACTGTTCCATACGGCCTCCGCACAAGGGATGGCGGGCAGACCATACAGTCAGGGCTGGGCGACAGGAGGGCCGCCTGTCGGGATATGCATAGCGGTTGCCAGTGGCTGAAAATGTGGAGGTCGAGAGCCAGCGGGCAGGCACAGTCATGTCATCCAACCGAGAATGCAGCTGGATCTGGCTTTTAGCCAGCGATTGGAGCTTGATCCTGGCATGCATTGTGTCGACAGGGGAAAGCACCTGAGTTGCAGACAGACCTGATTGGCGGTTGCAGAGAGGCTTTCTGGGTCGGCACAGACCAGTGTGGCTGGCCAGACCAGGTGTTGCCGGATGCAAACCTGAGGGGAGCAGAAGCAAGCTGAGGTCCTGCCTGAAGCAAAGCACTAGTAGGCTGCAGACAACTGCGCGACTGATACATCGACCGGTCCTGGCTATGAGTTGCCCTTGCCAAAGTACGTCGTACCGAGATCTCTGACGATAGTGGCCTTGGGCCACCGGCATCTTATTGGAGCTGCTCGCGCTGGTGAAGGGGTCCGTGAAGGTATGCAGAGCCATGGCACAAGCAAAGCCCTTCCGAAGGAGAAGCGCGAAACCCAAGCCCAAAAGCACCGGCCGAAGCCCGAACACCGAAAGACACCGAGGAAACACACCAAACCCAGAACAGGGGCACCCTGCTGCTGAGCCTTACATACATACATACATACATACATACATACACACATACATACATACATACATACATACATACATACATACATACATACATACGCATAAGCATAAGATATATGCAACAACACATACAGTACATACAACACGTAACGTACCATAACAACAAAACAATACAATACAGTGCAGCGCAATGCAATGCAATGCAATGCAATGCCATAGATAGCAATGTAATGCACTGCAATAAACACAATACAATATTGGGGCTGGGCAGCACTTCAACGATGGTTCACAGAAGTAGTTGACCCGCGATGCGTGTTACGTGGTGGTGTTTGTGGCGGAGCCCTGTAACCTTTACTTTGAAGACTTCAACACCACAGCCGAACTTTTTGTAGCTTCTTGGATTCGCCCCTTCTCCACCGTGGTGCAGTCTCCATGCTGCAGGCAATGGCTAGCGGTAAGCTTGTCTTCATACATCTTGTTGCGGGCAGGCCACATGCCCTTAATTGGCCAGCCGTTTATCCGCTGTTTACGCCCGTCATGGATTGTGCCTCTCTGCTGAGAAACGCCAGTGACAGACACACAGGAACCGGAGACATGCTAAGCTATCGAATCTCTCAGAGCTGAAGACTGCGCTCGCACTCTTTTCCTCCTTGTAAGTGGCACTGCGAAACGTCAGAGATCCTTCGTGTCGCCCCGGGTGGAAGGCGGCTTCCAACCAGCGTTGGCGAGTGCCGCTGTCGATGCGAGATCGGGTGGACTTAGGAGCCGGACGGCCTGCCTCTGTCGGGGCCGGCGTTGTGAAGCATGGCCAAAGCTTCGTCCCGGCCTCGAGCTCCTTGCTGAGGGTGTAGCCGCAGAGCTCGAAGTCCTTAGCCCTCATCGGCTGCACCGGTGCATGTAGACGTTAAAGCCGACCCTGCCTGGACCACTTGAACTCGGTGCATTTCGTCCAGTCCACGCGGGTCCACCATAAGCGGGGGCGGTGCACAACGCCCCAGTCACTGGAGTCCAGAAGGACGGGCTCGCAGCGCAAGCGCTGCGAGAATTAGTTGATATCCCCGCCGCAAGACATCACCACGTTTTCTACGAGGATCACCATGTCCTGGCCTCTGAGGAGCACCTCGAGCTCGGAGAGCAGGTCACAAAAACAGCCGAAAAGATGTCCAGTGGCTCCGTCCTTTCCGGGGCCGTCGTGGATCCGACTAAAGTCGGGGCATGGCGGACCAGCCAACACCACAACGGTGCGCACCTTGGCCGGGTCGCGGCCTTCGATGACCTTCGCTACGTCGGCGGCGCTGTCATCCTGCACGGGCCCGCGGTGGCTGACGACCTTGTGGAAGTGGTCCTGACACACCGCTATGGCCTGTGGGTCCACTTCCCACGCAAGCATCATCACGATGCGTGCGTGGTCCTGCGCTGCAAGAGCGCCCGTACCCATGCCGTCGAAGAAGGAAAGGAGGATAATGCCGGGCTCCTCCGGGGCTGCCTTGGGCGATGCCTCCTTGCGAAAACTGGCCGGGGTTTTTCGGCATGGCCTTAACCTTAGGCCGGGCCAGCGTGGCCGAAGAAGATGACTGCACGACGTCATCGTCACCATCGGGTCCCCCCGCCCCATCGTGCGTGGGGGAGGTCCCCACGATTTCTCATTCATCCTTCTTCTTGTGGGCCGCGTCCGGCCTCCACGTCTTGTTGGGGTACCACTGCTGCTTTCCATCTCCCGCGGGCGCCTCATCCCAGCCGCGCTTCCACTGCTGACACTGCTGGCCTCTGGAGTCCGAGCGGCGGCCGGTGTAGTCGCTCTGCGTGGCCGTCTGCTTGGGAGGCCGGGCGCCCTTCTTCGTCGGCTCCTATACTGGCCGCTTCTTGGTCTTATCCGGGGCGCTGGCTGCTGCGGGTGCGTCCTTGGCGATGGTCTCCTGCCAAAGGACGGTGTCACTGAGGATCTCCCGCGAGGCCTGCTGAAACGAGGTGTTGGCCCGCATGGCCTGTGCCAGTCGCCACGCCACTGTCTCGTAGTAGACCTTGAACTGGTGCAGCTTGCTGGGGACGCCGCGCAACTTCTTCTCGAGGGCGGCGAAAAAGTACATGATGTCCACCTCGTCGCCGAGCTGAATCAGCACCCACAGCTATTGGATGCTCCGCATCCCGTCCAGGATGGAGAGGAGGGATCTCGGATCCCAGCAGTCCTCGGCCGTCTCGGTCTGGAACTCGCCATCCGCCGTGACCCTCACTCTGGACTCCGAGCGGCGGCGAGAAAGAGAGCTCAGCTCACCACTCGGAGAAAACCTGCGAGCCTGTAGGATGGCTCCTAGGGGCAGTGCTGTGTACTGCTTGCTGACCTCGTGCTCGAAGAGAGCCTTCGCAATGATGCCCTCGGCCCCCACCAACTCGGCTTCCGGGAAAACTCTGTCACGTCCTCCGAGCTGCTGCTTGTTGTAGCGGGTCACCATCTTGTGCCACTCGCCTGGTCGGGGCCTTGGCCACGGATGCAGCAGAAGGCTGAGGCATCGGAGCGGATGCCGGTACCTGGGTGGCCAGAGCCGCCGCAACTCGCTGGCGCGACTCAACACAGAGCTCGCGCAGGTAGAGCAGCGTGGCCTTGGCGATCGGCAGCTCGTCGGCCGCCACCTTGAGGAGCGCCACAGCCCAAAGCCAGGGGCTCGATCAGGGTCCTGGAAAACTCCTCAGCCGTCGCAGCCAGGAGAGCAACTGCCCCAATGCTCACCAGGCCCCTCGCAGTAAGGTACCGCACGAGGTAAGCCGACACACCGGCTGAGTTGGCCAAGCTCTCGAGTGTGTCCGCTGGGCCGCCCACGCCAGCCATGATGCAACAGCGAGCGGCACCTAAAGAGGACGTCGGGGCCGAAAGCTGCACACGGGCGAGGCTTGCTCTCAGCACGAACAAGGCGCGACCCACACAAGCAGTTCAGATGCAACCTGTGAACTTCTGTGAACATGACTGCGTCAGCAAGGGGTGCACAGCCAAGGCAACCACGAAGCATCACAGTGGAGCCGGGATTTTGGCACGGTCGGGCCTCACAACGTCAGTGCTCGGACCCAAAGGGGGCACCGGAAAGCTGAGCTGGGCGACCTGCTGCGCCAAGCTCGACCAAAAACCTGGCGCCACACACGCATGACGCACAGCGGGCATGAAAGGTCTCACGCGACCAGTCATAAGCCCGACGCTTCAATCCAGCTGGGTCAAACGACCCGTGCTCGAAGACGATGTCGTGGAGCTCGGGGTCGTCGAGGAGAGGAGGTCCTGACAGGGCACAATTCGCAGCACACAACCCAAAGCTAGCGCGCGGAAGAGAGCAACCCCTTTGACTCAGCAGCAAAATCGAACCGCACTCTCAGATACAAAACTGTGCGGCCATCGGTGTCAGCGCTTCTAGCTGGAATCGGATGCTGAGCAAGAAGAAGAGGAAGAGGACGATGAGCTGCTTCCTGCGGCCTGTTCCGGGAAACACCGCTTGCAAAGCCGAAGTGCCTCACCAAGAGCGTCCCGATGGGTCCGGTAGAAATGGGACCATCCGTACGCCCAACCGCAAGCTGTGCGCCAATGTCCTATATCATTGGTCGTCTCCGGTACCCCGATACCTTGCGACGGGGCTGCACAACAAGCATCTCCTTCGGCTCAAAGACCGCTTTCATGAACTTCCGGAGCTCGTCGCGAACCTCGGCTGCCGTCACCGATGCGCCGTGCTCGTTGGCCTCCCTGGTCAAGTCAATGGCCGGCACATCATGCGCGGGAGGGGGAGCTGGTCCTTGGCCGGGCGACCCCACAAAGATCGGTTCAGCCGAGCCAGCCGAAGAGGACACGGCCAAAGGTCCATGCGGATCTCGGGTTCCATGTGTCCTGGCCAAGCGCACGGAGTCAGGCTTCCGAAGGAGGGGCGCCAGCTGCACGTACCTATCGATGGCACGGCTGCTCCAACGGCCCTGCAGTTGAATCATGGGAACGCTCAAACCCATGGGTGCGAGGAACTGCGTGCCGCTCACCCTCATGACATGTCCGTGGAATCTGGGGACATCTCAGCCACATTCATCCCTCCTGGTGAGCGGCACCCCGGCTGCTGAAATGACCCGTTCGAAGACGCTGATCACCGTGTGCTTGGCGAGGGGCTTGCCATCGGCGGCGGGAAACAAGAAGTTCACTTCCACGCCGGTCTCCTTGAGCAGCTGGATCCTACGCAAGTGACGCTCAGCCGCGTGGTAGGGGCAGAGGCGTTCAGTGCGAACGCGGCAAATGCAGGAGTAGGACCGAACTGTCAGCTGGCCGGAGGTCTCAGATTTCGGTATAGGCACAAGAAGATGCGCCAAGAAGTCCCCATCCTTAGTGAGGTAAAAGTGGTGGGCTCTGGCATTCGAAGTCTCGATTTCACGTAGCATCCACCAAGCTGAGATGAGAGCCATGTCGGCCTCGGCGGCCGGGTCCCCAAGGTGAAACTCAAAGCACTCCTCCTTGGTGAAAGAAATCAAAGAAGCGAGAAGCTCCACGTCAAAACTGTCCTTGAGCTGGGCCGGCCCGAGGCCGGGCTTTATGGCACGCACCGTGTCTCTGATGGTCCAACGAACGTCCTCTCCGATGGGCGCGCCCGAGGTGCGCATCTGGTGGCCGACCGCCGCCCCAAAATACAAGGAGCAGGAATGGTATCCTCCCGCTTTAAGGCTGGCGCCGACGCACTTGACGGTAGCGGGGACTAAGGGAAAGGGAGCGCGTTCCCAAGCCCTGCACAACTCCTGCCAAGCACGAACCCTGCTGTCGACAGAGGAACGGGTCTTGGCAGCCAGCACGTCGGCCTGCAATGCGTCCAGTGCTGCCTGTCTCTTCTCGGGGCGGGCTGCTTCAAGGGCCGCGGCCCAAGAACGTTTCCGAGGACGAGCTGACGGAAGGACGGGAACCACCTCGAGGCTCCCACGAATCAACGTCTCGAGCTGCCAAGCCTGCACGCCCGCAGCCAACAGTGCGGGCACGTTAGGCAGGATGTCAGCGACATGGCGGACTCCATGGTCATACAAAAGGGTGGCGAGGGGCTGAAGCCCCGTGGCCCGAAGCCTATCCCAAAGTTCCTGAGCCATGATGCTGCTGACAGAAGCCCGGTGAGGGGAACGGCAGCAAGCACTCATGCAAGCACGGGTCCTCGGAGCCTTGCTGAAGTAGATCCTGAAGGAAGTGGACGGCCCCTTCGAATGGTCCGCCCGGGCGGCTCAACAAAAGGAGGTTGGGGAGGCACCTCATGAGTTTCACCCGATCCTGAGGATAATGCTGAGCCCACTGCTGATAAGTAAGAGCGCCAACTGCCCCTCTGTGCAAAACACCAGTGCCCACAGGCTCCGAGGCCCCAACGCGAAGTGCAGTCAAAAGATCAAGCACGGGCCTAAGTCGCATACGTCCTGTAGGAGACAGGGATGAATCCAGCTGTATCGCCGCGTGGCAGTACTCCTCGAACATGTAATCAAAAGCCTGATCCCAAGGCATGCTATTGAAGTGCCCCATGATCCGCAAGGCACCCAATGCGAAAGCCACATCCAAAGGACCACCAGCAACCGACATAGCTGGAAAGCACTAACTCAAAATCTGCCTCGACTTTGGTCCCGCGCTACGGACACACAAGTGTTTCCAAAGTCGAGTCTATCGCACGCATGTCCCTTTGCACCTACCGTGCTTCACACAAAAAAACAGTGCTTTCTGCAATCGACCTTCTGCGGTGACAAGTTTTTTTGAAGCGTTGTTCTCGGAAGCGTCCGGCGTCCTATGTGGCAGACACACAAGTTTCCAGACCGAAGCTGGCAAACATGTTGCTTTCCACATTGTTTGCGAAGCTGACGGTTGATGGCGATAGCTACCTGTGCACGGGTGTTGATGGCATCGAAAAATTATATATGTATGTATGTATATGTATATATATATATATGTATATGTATATGTATATGTATATGTATATGTATATGTATATGTATATATATATATATGCACATGCATCTGTATATGTATATGTTTTTATGTATGTATGTATGTATGTATGTATATACATACATATATATATATATATGTACACACCAGCACGCGTTGGATGCATGCATACAAGCGCAGTGCTACCCGTAGCAGTTAGGTAGAAGCACAATTTGGCGAGCGTATCACTCCTGCAAGGATTGAAGAAAGCCGTCTCCAGCATCAGTGGACCAACGCGGCTCCTAAACGCAGGACAAAGGCTAATCGGCCAATCACACCGAGTCGTAATGCTCGGCAACTACAGCAAGTATGAAGGCTCGCTCCTCTATGTCCACAGGAGTCTCTGGAACCTCAAACAAACGGCAAGAGCGGCCAAATCTGTCACCCCCAAGACATATCGCTTGTCAACATTCGCGCCTGCATCTCACCGTGGCTGGGCCTAGCAGAACAATGCCGCGCTGACAATCACGTGCAGACAAAAGACATATGCCTGCAGCACTGAACAAGCTCATATAGAATTTTCCGCACCACCCAAAACTTACATTGGCGAAGCGTGCCGGCGGGGAAGCGGGAATGGCCTCTTTGCAACGCTGCGGAGGCTGCCCTCCTTGACATCAGAGTCGGCCTTGCTTCTCGGTGTCTCTGCCTGTAAGGCCGATTCGCTCTCCGTTGAAACGGAACCGGCCAGTCGGTGCGAGCCTGCTCATCCTCTGTGCCCTTGGAAGGATCTTGTCCCAAATCTGTCTTGCCCGGAATCTCCTGCCACCATGCTAGAACAAAAGCAAGACAAGAGAAGCACGCACGCCACTACATGTCGTCATGCAAGCCAATCGCACTTCACCACATCATAACATGCAACGATGTAGACTTCGACTAACTACGTACACGAAAACATGTCGAAAATGCCCTGTGTGAGGCATGCCTGACCTCCACGAGTGTTGATCGTCTGCGCCACCGGCGGAAAAAGTTCCGCGTGGCCAACCCGTTCAGGGCGGATGGTGCCAGCCGCTTGCAAAGGCTTGCACCAAGCTGCGCACCTTGTTGCAAGTTAAGTCAGATCCAAAAACTTGCTTGTCAGAGTCTCTCATACCAGCAGCACAACGGAAAGCTGTCGATTTGGGCTCGCACTTGGTTGTACCATTCCGAGCTTTTTGAGGATGACAACTCCTCTCAAAAAGCAGACCCAGTCTCAAGAGCCTACTCACTCTTGCCAGGAAGCCTTACGATGTCGGTCCTGCCACGAAGACAGAAAGGGAGACCACCCCAGAGGTGACTGCCACGACTGCGGCAGTCACGAAGCTGTCCTCCTCCAAAGCCTCGAGAGATCGTGGGAAGTCTACATAGGCATCAGTTCGGGACACCTTGTTTAGAGATGTCCAATAATCTCCTGAGTTTTGTTGGGGGAACAAGGGCCAAAACGCGAAAGCCGGAAAGCACATGGGGTTTCGTGCCATTGCCCAAGAGAACAGCGCAATTGCATTCTTCTTCTTTTTGCATTTTGGCTTTCGAGGTCCGGACCGACACCGGCGCCAAGGGCAGGATGAAGCCAGTCTCCTAGGCAGCCGCACAATCACCAACTGATGTGGCGACCTTACCACCTGTTCTCGGGTCTACAAAACCTGACGACCAAACCTATCTACTTATGCATAGGTGGACTATGTACATACATGCATGTATACCTCTGCAGGAGAAAGGTCAGAGACGCTGGGTTGTTTCTCATTTCCAGACGTCAGTGCCAAAAAAACCTTGCGACATGGGTTGCTGGCGCAGCCTGCAAGCAGTGGGCCCAGATTCAATGAAACATTTGCCGAATATGCTGCACGCTAGGTTCGTTCGAGCTTGAAGTTGTTGTGCTTGACGAAGAACCTCAGAGTCAGCCCAAGCCCTTTGGTCAGTGATCGCTGGACAATTCCAACAAGTCGCTCGATGTTGTGCTCGTGCCCGCACTGGTTCTCGAAGTCGTGGTTGTGGACGCACTCGAGGACGTGGTCGTAGCGGTGATCGAAGGCATGGTCGAAGTCCGTTCGGTCCGCGTCGTCGAGGAAGTTGATGTGTTGACGGCGATTGTTGATGGGGGCGTGGTGGACAGACTCGTCACAGAAGTGGTCGTGGAAGTTGTGTAGCTTGTACTCCTGGTATTGGAAAGGGTTGTGGTGATGGTCAGCGTCAGCTCTGCAGACGTGCGGGTCGTGCTTGAGGTAGAGGTTGTTGCTGAAGTCCGTGAGCTAGTGGTTGAGCTGGCTGTGGTGTCCGTGCTCGAGGAAATTGTGCTCACTGTGTTTGTGGTCGTGGTTGTCGAAGTGGAGAGCGTGGTGACTGTGGATGAAAGTGTTGTACTTGACGAAATTGTAGTATAAGTTGTTGTTTCCGTCGATGTTCTGCTGCGCGTCTGGGTTCTCGACGTGGTGGTGCTGGAAACTAAAGTTGTCGATGTGGTGCTGGTGATAGTGGCGTGTGGATCGGTGGACGTTGTGACAGTGTAAGATGTAGCAGTTCCTGTTGTGGCACTCATGGTGGATGAGCTGGTGGTCGCAGAAGACCGTGTACTTGTGGTTGTGCTTGGAGCTACCTCGAGTTCGGCGTAGTAGCCTACCTGAGTGCAGCGGGCCGCAGGTTCAGCGCGCGCTTGCCGGGCAGATATCTCCCCGTCGAGATTCTTCTTGCTTGAACAAAACTGGGTGTGCTGCCGACAAGTAGTATGGAACTGCCAAGCCCTCGGCAGCAGGCCTTGCCGCAGATGTTCTACGCTACTTGCAATGGACACGTCACAGGTCTGCGGTGGTAAGGACGGGACGCAAGATCTTCGACACCTCCAGAACCGTCCAAGGCGGCGCGGTGAAGCCTTTGCTGCACTCCGTTCTGCACGGGCAAACCGCTTCTTTACAAAGTGGAGTGCCTGACAACGTTGCTTCAAGTGGTTCCCCAGTTTTAAGATGCATTACAGTCCAGGCTTGATGCTAGGCTCCAGGCATCTGGGTGCCCTCGGAAACCCAGTAGAGCATCCCGGCATCAGCACTGGGCGCGGGAAAGGAAGGGGATGGAAGGGGTCGTTAGGTCAACAGGTCTGCAGGATTCTCCCTTGAAGCTTAGACCAAGTCAGGGTAACGCATCAAGATCCCACCTCATTCCTCTAACCTGTCGGACTTGATTTTTTCACATCCTGTCACATGAGCAGGGTGAAACAGATCGCAAGGCAAAAAAATATCCCTTGCGTAAGCACTTGGTTCAATCGCCGAATGACAGTAAACACATCGTGACAGGCAAGTCGCGTTTGGAGCCTTTTCGCATGAAACTTCGGCCAGGGACCGACAAGCCTCTGCACGTCACTGTCGGGGTCTCGTGTGACCCGACTCAGTCAGCTTCCACTTCCGGTGAATGCTACCACTCCGAGCACCTGAAGCCGAGACTGTTCATCATGGACTCTTCATGCTAATTTCCTGAGGAACCTGAGATGAACCTGAGTGGAAGGCTGCTCCAGTCAGCACTACTGTGGACAGCAGGCAAACTCCTGCACTCCAGCATCGAGTGTGCTGACGATAACCCCGCTCTGATTCACGTGCAGGCAGACTGACTTCATACGTGCTCTGGCATTAGTATAACTATTTGCAGCGCCGCATTCAGGCCAGTCGGAGGAACAAGCACTCTCAATACAAGTTTAACAGTTTACAGACTCCTGTGGACCATCTGGCAGGGAACAGGCCACACACCCAAACCCTTGGTTGCAACTCACGACGACTGCAGCAAATCTTGAACCCGATGTCAGGCAAGGCTGCACAGATGTAGAAGTACAGACCAGATGTGCCAAGCATCATCAACGCCAGCACCCACCTGAGACAGGCAGCATGAAAGTACCGCAAGCCTACCCTGCAAGACAAAAGCTGGCTTTCCACCACAAGGTCAAGCCGCCAAAAACAGCCCCAACAAGGAAAGCCCAGAAAGCGCATCTCGTCCAGACACGCAGCCACGAAGCAGTGGCCTGACGTCCGGTTTAGTTTGCAGGATGGCTGCAGCTGGTAGTTCTGTCGGCGCACAGTTGTTGAATGGATGGCAACTCAGGTTCTGGTACTTCTCAATGGCTCGTGCGATCCCTTCGTCGCAGGTGCCCCTGCAGGCAACGCAGTGCTGTACTCTCAACACAAATGAAGTCCATCCAGCCTCCGAACGAGCTTGCTTGGCAAGGGCACATAGCGGATGATGGGCCCAAAAGCCAGCCTGCATTGGCTGCATCCAGTCACATGATAATCATCCTAAACCGAGGCATAGACACACAACGATACAATAAAGCTAATTGCAAACAGATAGCTGCCCGGGATGGTTTTTGTCGGCACCGGTGCCAACGAATTCGAAGACCTCGTTGCAGCTTGCAGTGGAGTCAGGCCACGTGGCAACCGCGGAGCCTCTCCGCGCGAGTTTGTGATGCCCATGTGACCAACCAATCCTTCACTGCATTCGATCGGGGTAAACACCTGCCACACTCAATGCTCTCAGAACTCTGGCTCCTGCCGAGCACTGCGTACATCCTGGCAACCATGTCCAGACCTGAAGGCACACAACGGTACAACGAGGTATCGTTTAGTGCCGAGGGCTTGATTACATAATCAGCCCAGCTTTGTCGAGCGCTGTTGCGATCTGCCGTCATGAGTTGCTTACCTGTTGTCGTGTGTCCTCCTACTCCTGCAAGGATTGGAGGACCCTGAGTGCCTGTACATGTGCACAACAAGTCCACTGTGAGGTGTCTGCACGACTTTGAATAGCCTTGGCAAGCTCAGATAGCGGCAATGCTCTCGGGGTAGATGCCTCGAGAGGAGTCGAACTTCACGGCATCGGCACTCCTCCACAAAATTGAGGCAGGCATGCCCACATCCCACAGAGTAAACCCGCACATACAGGATCTTGCTTAGGGTCTGGCAACAGCTGGCACTATGGTCACTATGGCTTGTTGCTGGCATCAACCAATACGAAGCTGTGTGGACCAACCGCAACGGGCGTCTCACCTACACACGAACAGCCCAACGATCGTAAAGATTTGAGTACATCAAGCAACAACACGACTCGCCCACGCGACGCACCTGGCTTCTGTGAACAGTTGCAGCAAAGCACGCAAACAGTTCCCAACACAGCCATGGCGCGATTACGCTCAGATCTCACTTAATGTGTGCAGCAGGCTCACCGCAAGGCCTTTCGCAAGTGGTGTCCATGTTGCACGAAGTTGGTGCCATCTCCTGGCGTGTTAAATCAGAAAACTCAGTGGAAGTCACAAGGAATTCGTTTAGGCAGCATGTGAAACTCATCCGGCCATGGTTGTCAGTCCAGGCCTCATCGCTGCTCATGTCTCTGTCTCGTCTACTGCCAATCTGCATCGCTCATATACAAATGCACGTCAGATGTGCATGAGGCCGTGTCGTACAGCTGATGATGCCCCTGGCCGTGCCAAACAAAGAAGGCGCCAGTCTAAGGGTTATGTTTGTGCATGTACGCATGTATAACGCACGACACTAACCATTTATCTATCTGCCTGTCTGCCTTTATCTATCTAGCTATCTATCTACCTGTCTATATGCATATGTCTATACACATATTTACACACCTGCACATACATATATATATATATATAGAAAAATATATATATATATATATATATATATATGTATATATATATATATATATATTTATTTATTTATTTATTTATATATATATATATACAGACATACATATACACATACGCACATACATACAGATGTACATATATTCATGTGAGTGCGTCGGCTGCCCGAGTGGGTGGGTGGGAGGTTCATGTGTGACTGAACCTCTTCACACTTGAGCCAGTCCGGGCTTTCTCACACATCACTTCAAAGCTGAGCTCGGTGAACTTCTGCTCACCACAGTACTGCAGGTAAGGTACGGCAACGAAGCATACCAAATCAAAAGCGATGCGCCAAGTCGGGACTGACAAACCTCTCAGGCCACTCTAGGATGCGGGCTCGATGGTGAGCCCCATTGGCTTGTTCAAACCTGAAAGGTTTTGAGAAAGCTCAACTTTGCGGGCTGGCTTGGGATGTTGTTCAAGAGGGCGTCCGGCCAGACAGGAAAGTCTCGGGAGCTTGGCCAAGGAAGCCTATGTCCCAGCCTCAGGCATGCTGGGAATATGCAGAGTTGGTCAACTCCACGGGTCAAGCGGGGTTCAAGCGGTTCAAGCAGATCCCAGGCTGACGGGACTCGAGTCTCGAGCGCTGAATCTCGTTGTCAGATCGGCTCGACCAGTACAGCCTGTCCACGAGGAAGCTCTACAGAAATTCGCTAAATCTGGGCTTATGGATCTGGATCATCTGCCAGTGTCTAGACGTCTGTTCATGTTGCCTGCCCGCTCTACGACACTTAGGCCAAGCAGCTTCTCATTGGTCGCATCCACAACAATTCCATACGGAGAATACGTGGTGGCCACCTGTGAAATGGCGCTTGGCTGTGGGAGTAACGTGCTACGTTCCTAGGTAGGCTGAGTCTCCTTCCGAGATAAAAACGCGACTGCAGAACTCGGGAAGCCCTGCCCTTGACAAAGCAGGTCTACCTCGTACTTGTCGTCTGAGAGGTCGATGTCGCGGCCGTACACCTTTGTCCAGTTCAGTGAAACTTCGGAAACTCAGCAGGAGCTCATCAAACTGGAGGCGCCGGCAATTCCTAAATCAAAGCTCAGGAAGAAGACCTGGCCAGCTCTACCCGTTTCGTCTGAAGTGGCCTTCCTCCTGCGCTCGCCGGTGCCCAATAAAGTTTTTATGCACACGCTGAAGGGCTATTCGTTGGAACAAGCTGGGGTACTGCATGCAACGTTGCCTATGTGCCATCGGGGCATTGCTTTGTTCAACGGCACTTTTGCAAGAAGGTGACAAGTGAAGTGTGACTCATGATGGTCGGCGCGCAGACCTGGCATGGAATCAATGGCTGCACCGACGGCACAGCTGCAACCGAATATCCAAAAGTGCGATCACACGTACGTTTTCGTCTTGCTCGCATCAACGAGCGAAGCGCAGTGCAGCCAACAAGTGCTCACAACTGAAATGTGTCAAGCCTGGCCACCCTCCGCATCCACCGCAACTCCGCTAGGCTCTTCGATGTTGTCTGCCACGTCTTCTATTGGCCTGTGCTGCATCTAACTAGTCTGCACAGCCACGCAGTAGATCATGAGTGCGACGGGTTTGCAATGGTCCAGCTGGCTCAGGTCTCGACCCGCCGTCAAGGGGTTTTCGCTGAATCTGCCCAGGTCATAGATTCATATGCAAAGGTTGCACGGGAAATGATCGCTCTTTGTTTCGCCGTCTCTCCATTCCTCCGCTGTATTTTGTGCGACTTCTAGCCGCCTCGTCGCCTCATCATTTTGTCTTCAGGTTGCCTTCCCTTTGGCACGACAAGACTCAACAACGAATATGTATTTCCCCTTGGCGTCTTTGGTGTGGTCTCATAAGATGTTGCTGTCGGAGTGCAAAGAAGCTCACTCCAGTTCTGCTCCTCGTTGAAACGAAGTTGTGTTCTAGCCCGTTGACCTCGACCCACTCTCTATTTCTGTTTGCATTTCTGGGAAAAGCTTTTCTCAGCACTCTTGAACATACGGCCGATACATGAAATCTGGCATTCTCTTGAAGAAAAGGGCAGGCTTTCACCAAAGACCTTCAGAGCAGAGCGGTGCTCCGACCCCGGCTCCCTCTGTGCTGACGCTCTGATATCCCTGGAGTATCAGGAACTGCGGCCCCGTGGAGTCCCGTTGGACCCAAACCAAATCTGTAAACACCGACTCCCGCCATCGCAACATTGGTGTTTATTCGTTGGTCCATGATCGTGCCTGCCTTCTCCAGCTTCCGATTTATCAAGCAATGCAGCGTGCCTTTCCCAAGGTCTGATCCGCCCAGTAGAGAACTCGATTCTTCTCATCCAACCTCGCTCCGCTCATGCCAATTCACTGCCCCACACAACACAGTGACACAGGCTGCTGCGCTAGGCCCATGGGAGATCGAAGTCCTGGCAAGACGTCGAACTCTCAGGCAGCTTGTGCAATACTTGTGCAAGCACCCGGCAGCTCGTGAAGCATAAATGGCCTGCAGACGCATTGACCCAGTCCTGCACCGAAGACTTACTAGTCGTTCGTGTCAGAGACCAAACATCATTTGCACTTCGAGGCTTCGATGCCGCAATGAGCCCTGGAACGTTTGATGCCGCATGTCTCGCGCCACAAGAATCCTCTACAGCGCCGCTGTCATCTGGAAGCCAAGCACGTTGAATCGCCTGCTGAGCAGACCAATAGATCCTGCCACGACATTGCCCTACCATACTTTTTCATGCATCCGCACCTACTGCACCAAGCCACGTGAAACAAGTGTATAACAAAGGTCGGGAATACGTCGCAGTCGGCTTGTCCACCACGACTCCATATGGATTCGTCAGCCCGCTCCGATAGATCCTCAGTGGAAAGATAACTACATATGGTGGACAAATCCTCGGCATGTCACATGCTGCTACCGGCTGCTGCCCACGGTAGCATGCTGGAACTGCAACTGACAAACTCCTCTCTGTCTTGGCTTCTGGCTCCAAATCCGATCCGTTCAAAGTAGATCGCATGATGGCATCATTAGCCGGAACAGACCAGTACACTTTCATGTTTTCGTCGTACTCGTCCTTGGCATATCCACAACCGAGATGCGTCTTTGTACCTACTGGAACCAACACTTCTCAACCAGCTGCTATCACAACGGCACTGCTCGTGCCAAACGGCGTTCACGGGCGCAAGACCATCTCGCACTCCACTGCTAAGGGCGAGGCCGATTGCCACGAGCGCCAAGGGAGGAGCAACAGAAGCATAGCCCTGGGTCTTCAGATGGATGGAAAGGAGGGAGGGCAAGCGACCCGCTCTGTCTCTGAAGAAGTAATTATGGGTTTTCCTGCGCAAGCAAACTTCCAAGACGCCGACACAGCATGACCTGAGGCGAGCACTTGGGCAAAAAACTGTGGGACACGCACCCACCCCCACCCGCGCCTTACCCAAAAAAAATACCAGCTGACGCTACACGAAGCCAGGAAACTCTGTGCTCTCCTGGGCATCCAGGTGTTCTCCAAGGACCTCGGACCAGGCTTAGGCACCACAAAAAGACAGAACACACGAGCAGCATTGGTGTGGCCGGCAACGCTGTGACGTCTGAGTCTGCTGCGCAGATTCCCGTCCGCACGCGGTCGGCCGGCGTGCAGTTGCAAGACGCAGCTCTGAAGAAGTATGCACTTATCTATGCAAAGGACATCAGCTGTCTTCCAGGTTTCATTGCACGTGCTCTCAAATCCACGAATCTCCCAGCTGTCTTGGTTGGAGACTGTTCATTGTTTGCGTGATATGGAGGCTGAATTTTTTCTCTAAAATCGAACGTACGTACTTCTGCTCTCCGTCGTACACAATTAGTCAACTACTCTTGCTGCTCAGGCCGTCTGTGGCCAAGGCGACAGGACGTCACCTCGGCTGGTCAGGAATTATTTTTTCGGTGGTTGGTTGCCACACGCCCTGAACATGAGCGAGGCTTACAAAACTACCCGAAGTCAGCCAAATCCAGAGTGCGTCGCTTTTCAATAATCTAAAGCTTTGAGGGAACAATAGTGACAGCACTTGGGCATGCTGTGCTTCTGGACGGCTGCAGCACGTATCAGTACGGGTCTGGATCAGGCCACTTCGGAAGGTCCGGATCAAGCCACTGAAAAGGTCCGGATCAAGCCACAAAAGAGAAATCCGAATCAGACCGCCCCACACCATCCCAACCGCCAGTGTACCAACCGTCCCCAGCCCACCCGGGCGGGGGAGGGCCCCAAAGCCCAACCGGCTCGTGGGAACGGCCCGTCATACCAACCACCCCAACCGCCCCACCGCACCATACCATACCGCCCCAACCATCCCAACCCCCAAACCGCAAAACCTCCAAAACCCCGAAACACCTTGAACCCGAAACCATAAACCCCTAAACCCCTTAAGCCCTAAACCCCGAAACCCACAGACAGTCTGGTTGAACGAGGTGGATCTTCTAGCACGAAGAAGGGATAGCTTCGAGTTCCGTGCCGCTTTTTTACAACCTGAAGTGACCGTACATTCCTCTTTAATGTTGACTTCACTTTTATAAATCCCTCCTCAATCAATAAAAACCCGAACCCCCGGAACTCGATTGCAAACCCCCCTCAATTGCAGAGAGAGAAACTGCAATTACTACGACCGCTCCAGTATTGCAAACAGACTGTAATTACTGCGGGAGTCCGAAACCGCAAATTTACAAGATCTCAGAAACCATGGCTTCCTTAAATAAACTCCTGATTCCGGCAGCAGACAATCAATTCGTCCTGAAGGAGTACTGACAAAAGCCGTTCTTCTCAATTATAACCCCCCCTCAAATATAAACTCCTCCCAGGGAGGGCCTTTTGGTGGTGCCTGCTTTTAGAAACCAAGCTCTTCATTGGGAAAGCTTTGCATTCAAAAGGACAGCAAGCTTTCGAAGCCCCAAACTCTTCATTGGGAAAGCTTGCTTTACAAGAAACGGGACAACGAAGCCGCAGATTTACATGATCTCAGAAACCATGGCTTCCTTAATTAAACTCCTGATTCCGGCAGCAAACAATCAATCCGTCCTGAAGGAGTACTGACAAAAGCCGTTCTTCTCAATTATAAACCCCCTCAATTATAAACTCCTCCCAGGGAGGGCCTTCTGGTGGTGCCTGCAGAAGCAAGGAAAAGGAAAGCAAGTTTTAGAAACCAAGCTCTTCATTGGGAAAGCTTTGTATTCAAAAGGACAGCAAGCTTTCGAAGCCAAGCCCTTAGCTGCCGTACTACTGTAGAATTGTACTTTGTACTCCTGTACTATTGTACTACTGTACAACTGTACTATTGTAATACTGTATTACTGTACTATTGTAATACCGTACCTCTGTACTACGACGACCGACTCCCCCCCTCAATAGTCTATTCCCCCCAACCCGGGCCTGAAATCAATCGACGGGGGGTGGGGGGTTATTAATGTGAAGTGAGCAGTATCTTTTTTACCCTAAAACCCTCGACCCCTAGACCTACATGCAAGGACTGCTAAAATCCTAGCCAGCAAAGTTCTGAAAATCCTGATCACCGAAACCCTAAAAATTTGAGAATCCTAAAGCCGCAAAAAGCCTAATCGCCCAAGCCCCTAAACCCCTACAATCCTAAAGGCGCAAAAGCCCTAATCACCGAAACGCCTAAAATCTCAAACGTACTGAAACCGCCAAAACCCTAATCACCCAAACGCCTAAAGTCCTAAATACCTGGAGCTCCAAAAACCTGTAAAATCCTGAAGCCGCAAAATCCCTAATCGCCTAGACCCCTAAAATCCTAAATCCCAGAAAGCCTCGATGATCCTTAAACCCTGAACCCTTCAAACCCTAGATTGCAAAAACCCGAAAAAGTCTCAAGGTGGAGGACGGCAACTGCGCGGGCACTAGGAGTGGGAGGGCCCCCAGCCTTGGCCCCAACCTTCCAGCACCCTCCGACCCGAGTGGCCGGATCCGGACGCAAATGGCCCGATCCGGACCCCGTACCGGCCTGATCCGGGACCTTTTTAGTTGCCGGATCCGCGACCTGTTTGGTGGCCTGATTCGGACCTTTTGATCCTAGACCTTTTCTTTGGTGGCTGATCCGAAACCCTTTTCCGCGTAGCGCTCGCTCCTAGACAGCACTGGCGCCGTGCTGGCTTCACTCTATACTTTTACCAGACTTACCAGTAACAGCCCTGTCGTTGGTGGTGCATTTGGGTGCGGTCAGCAGATGCTGGGGAAGCTACTACACCAAGCAGGGCGAGTTTAGGCAAATTCGAATTTGCTCAAGGCAGTCTTCTCCGAAGCAAAGTCACCCAACCATTGCCGAGCCAAGCTAGTCACTCCAGCCACGTGCTACAGAAGAAACATTGCTCTCCTTCTCAACCTGGACCCCGTCGCAAATCTCTGCCATCTCCCAGTGCTTGGGCGCCACACCCGCGCCAACCCATTTCCGTTAGCAGAGGAACATAGGTCCTCAGAGACTCAAAACCCGCATTTTGGCGGTCTCTCGAAGCCGACGACATCCCTTGCAGTCGACTCTTGGCTCCAGGCTTGCTTGGCCGTGCCAGGCGCAAATGCTAGAGCCAACAACAGCGAGAGGCATACACCACTTGACGTGTACCCGGAGAGAAGCTGATGCCAAGCGCCACAAGACTGCCCAGGCGAATGCTGCTAAAGACTCCCTGGAATACACTTGCTTACTCGACACATGGCAACCATATGCTGGAAAACAGTCCTGGACACTCCAGTCGGTACCTTCAGGCTCCAAGAGCCCGATTCGCAGTGCGGTTGCCTGAGGCGATGCTACAAACCCATACCGTTCGCGAATTTGAGACGAGGTGGACACTCCGCTCAGCATAAAGGGGCAGTAAGGAGGTGCAAAGTCGTTAGCAACTTGGATCCGATTTCAAGTTTCTTCTCGCCCTGAGCAGTTTCCAGCCTCGTCGGTTTCTTTCAGGTGGCCCTCCATGATTTCCTTCCTGTAAACAGTCCTGTCCAATGCGTCCTCTCGTATCCTCTCGTTTCGATTCGGCTCACTGCACTGGTTAATCTGAGTCTAAACACAGAAGCCGAGCAAAGGTTCTGACATGTGTTCACCTCACGCTCAGCATGTCAGTCCGAACTCCAGGAAAGGAGGGCGAGTCCATCTCCTGAGGCGATATCGAGGACCAGTGGACCGAAACGATGGATGGCTCTCGAACCAGATCCGAAAATGTGGGTCTCCCGACAGGCACTGCCACCAAAATCCCCACCACATCCCGCAACGTCAGAAACTCAACCTGTCACAGCAAGATTCACTCTCGGGCACGGCTCCTCCTCGTAGACCTCCGTGTCTTCGAAGGCAAAGTTGGCTGCCCGGGCCGTCACCCCCAGAAGATCCTGGAAGCTTTGATGCAAGGTCGATCATGAGCCTGGGCCCCGTCCACAAACGGCGGCAATCACTAGGTCCTGCAAGACCCGGAACGCAGTCTCCTCGGGCTCAAGTCACAGAATTCTACGGCGGTTCTTCGGATGCGCCAGCCGTGCTGTGCAGGAGCCTAATTCCTTTATGCGAGTTTGTGCATGATCGTGCATTTTCAGTTGCTCGTGCCTGTGAACTCTCGTGTGGGAACTTTTTCGTGCCAGGAAGTCGCGAGGCAGCACGCCTGACGGAATGGAATGGCTGAGATGGACTGCACTCGCAACAGCTCGAGCACACGGCCTGCGCCCATCCGGATATTGCTCGCCAACTTCGATCAACAGGCGGTCCTGCTACCCCGAATGTCGGGTCAGCCCAACATGCGCAGGGATGATTTTAAGTTTAAGACAGATAAGTAAGAAAGCTCATCGGGTCTACAACAGTAATTACTAATTACTATTCTCGAGGTGGTAGATGGACGTGGAACCCTGCAGGCCCTGCCTTTGTGGACGAGGAGTACAGCCGAAGCAAGACCACATCTACCACCCGCACCTGAGTAACGCTAAGCGTCAGTGGAACCTGAAGTATATTCAAAATTCACTGACTCAGGCAGGTACCAGTTTTTTGTGAGTGGTCGCATCCAGCATCAAACGCACAGAGCCGTTCTGCACCTGAAAACAAAAATGTGTGGAACAGCACATGCTGCAGCTGAGCAGAAGGCGTGAATTCGAGCTAGAAGCCTCAGAAGCCAGCTGCTCGAGGGTCTTGGCCTGGTGCCGTCTCGAGAAGCTCAGCCAGGCTGCACTAGTCGCCGCCAAGACGACGAACACAAACTCATGGCCAATGAAAGCTCTATATACTGCCTCTCCCACGCCAAATTTCGCAATGTCAATGTTGTAGTCCTGCCAACAAAACCGTTGCGCGAAGCTGCATGGTTTTGCTGCTCACGACGGAGCCAAAGGGAGGCTTGCCGCAGGCTCTTTACCTGTCAAGGAAACAAACCTCCGAAAAAGTCAGCAATCATCGCACGGGTGAACAACTGCATTGCGAAGTTACCAACATTCACCCAAAATTGGCTGAACATAAAAAAGCCTTCCAGCACTATGAGAGAAGGAGAGGCAGAGGCACAAAGAGTCGGTTAGCGGGAGCCAGAGGCCACCCCAGTTGCTTGGTAATGCAAAGCACCGTTGCTCTCGAAAGGGGCAGCCACCTCACACAACGACAAACGGACTGATCATGGGACTGCTCGAGACAACAGACGCCCCACACTTTGGTTTCAAAAACCCTTGTGACATAACAAGCACAATCGCTCTAAAAAACATGATGATGTCCGCATGCAACTATGCCAGATGATTAGCATCATGGCTCGTCCTCCACGTTACGATCATTGACTGTTATGCAGAAAACCGGCTCGAGGTGCATGAGCTGGCTCCCTGCTAGAGGAGTCCGAGGTGTTGAGCCTAAAGCTAGAAACGAAGGGCCTCGACTTGCAGATGGGCTTACAACAGCGACAGAAGACCTCGAAGCCCAGACGTCGCTCTCGAAAACATCGACCCGGAAGCCATGACGTCTTGTCTGTTTGTGGGCGAATGAACAGGTGGGAATCTGGACCAAATTGTGCTGAGAATTCAGTTTTGGATGTGGGGGTCGAGACCTCCCTGCTGGTGAAGCACGTTGTGGCCCACACGGAACGCAAGAGGGCGCCAATGATCCACTAAAGCATCTGAGTACAAAGCTACCAGCCTTGACCCCGAGCCCCACCGCTGCTTGGATGCAAGCGCCGTGGGTCGTCGGCCCCGCGGCTGACAGCGGATGTTCGCGGATGCTGGCTTCTGTGATCTATTCCGCGCAATGGATGTTGTTCGCACTTCCGGCACATAAGGCGCTCGGATGCAGATGCTGTGAGGATGTGCCGCTGGCTGCTAGGAGTGCAGCCGCAAAGTGCGTCGCAGCATCGTCAAAGCTACAACAGAAGTCAAGATTACCTGAGCTCTCAGCAGTTGCACTGGCTGTGCTCTGTTCAAGGTTCTCTTGGTGGCTCAGAAGCACCCTTCCTGTGGTGTTCAGGTAGCAGATGCCAGCTGTCTGCGCCCGAATTGATATTGCTATTGTAGGGCAGGCGTGGCTTCTTGTAAGGCAGTCGTGGCTTCTGCATGCTTCAATGCTACGGAAAATGTGTGCACTTTTAGGGGTCCATGAAACTGAGGATGATCTGCCTTGGGTCATTGAAACGTTTTGCACGAGTTGACTTAGGTTACCTTAGGTTCCTACCCAGGCATACCAAAAGACAATTGAGCGGTTCGCACAGTCTCTCCTGCAACATCTTGCCAACGATGTGTGGCGACCTGGCTGCAAATGGCTGTATCTCTGTGGTCTGGAGAACCTACGTGGCTGGAAGAAACATATACTGAATTCCAGCGCTTCCCTTGTAGGTGACTCTCAGCATTTCAAATCACGGGCCTGTCGAGCTCTCTGGACACCTCCTCCAGGGTGCCTGGGATGCACGTGCAGTCATCGCAGTAATGAGAGAAGTGAAGGAAGATTGAGATGTCTCGACACCTGCCCTGGTAGAATGCATTGACAGAGGGCTTCTGGCAGCGCAAAGCGGAGCCTCGGGAGCCTGACCCCAAAGCGTCCAACTCCCTGGCCAAATCGAAATCCCAAAAGCCATGAGGACAACTTTCAGACTTTCGTGCCGAAGCTGCGCTCTTGGCCCTCTGAACTACGCGGTCCCAGATTCTCCGCCTGCAACAGAGTTTAAAGCTGCTCCGAAGCCTCCAAGTGTGTGCTTGGCCTGCATCCGGTCCCACCACTGGTACAACCACTGCGCCCCTGGCAGCCGGCGATCCGGCACAGAGAACCTGAGCGCCCAATGGCCCTGGCTCTCACTCAAGCGTCTGATGCCCTGAAGTCTCGGCGACAGGCTCGGTTAAGCTGGCGCAATGCAGGAAATCCACAGCTGCGGGGCCCTGTCAAGACTCCAACGATTAAGCAATCAGACTTAGTAGAAGCACACGGAACGCGTGGAACTACTTACTCCTGGGCAGCTCGTAACCTTGCAGTCGACCGAGAAACGGACCGAAAGTTTGAGAGGCCAGCTGCCTTCGTGTGCTCGTTGTTCAATCGTTCCACAAGCTCGCGCCGCCTCTCTGCAACCTGGTTGCATCAGAAACACTGGTGGCGGCCTCTTCTGTCAGATGCTAGATATGCTAGCAGCTAGCACCTTTCGGGGTGTCCCAAAAAGCATGCAGTGCATACGTAGGCCGACAGCTCTAGCAAGTTGCTTCGGATGCTTGTGCAGCCATGTTGAAACAACACCACAAATTTGGAACACGTTTTTGGAAAAGGCAACTTGCCGGAGAATAGCTGGCTTTACTCTGGCTTCGGGTCCTCTCGACCTTGGTGAGAGATCACCCTCGAGGGTGGCCGAGCACGAGGCGATACTTTTCTTCAGGATACGTCGACATTCCCTTCCGATAACGTCCCAATACGTGCATGAACTCACGCAGACCATCATTCGACGACCTCGCTCTGAGGAGCTTGCGCTGCAGTTGGGCTCCTCGTGTTCGAACTGATGAACAGGAACCTCGGGCACTGAACACTGCTTCGAGCATGTGCTGCAGGAAAGTCTGCCTCCAAAGATTCGGAACTTCTCCGCCGACCTCAGAGCTGCGAGGTGCAAACAGCAAAGCACTGCGAGGCAGTGAGCGCCGGGGGCTGTGGCCGAGGCCGAGGCCGTCCCTCGACTCTGAGCTTCTCTCGAAGTCCTCGGACTGATCCTGACGCTTCCAAGTCCCAAACAACAGAGAACGAGCACAAATCCTCCATTCTCTAGGAAGCGCCTTGGCTTGCGAGCAACCTGCAAAGTTCGAGAGCCATCGATGAACCTGGCGGCCACATGTAGCCCATGTCAAATGTGGTCCCGACAACTGCAGCGGCGCACCATGACATCTTCTGCCGTAGCACGCACGTCTTCCTCCTTCAAGAGCATAACTCGGATGAAGTCTTGGCACAGAGGCTCCAGCCTGCATTCTTCGGTGTCAAGACGTCGTGGGGGGACATCGTTGTATCTGCTATTATCTGCTGTTGGAAACACCAAGCACCTCTTCGGATACTTGGGCTCTTTCGTCTTGATGTCGTGCTCGTCCTGACAACTCTTCGACCATTCGTCGCTCGCCAATGAAGTAAGACAGCCTTCTGAGATCAAGCTTTTCACAGAAATCGAGCAATCGTCTACTTCCCTCCTAAGAGACCTCGGACTCGAATAGATACATTCTATTTTGTCGATACGTATTACCGATCATCATCTTCCTCAGAGAAGCCAGTTAGCATCAATCGCCAAGATGTTTGGAAACCGAAAACTTCTGGACTACCACGTGGGGTTCTTCGTCGCCAGGCCAGCCTTGAAAGGAAAGCGGCCATCCAGCAATCCGTACATGATGATCCCGAGGGCCCAAACATCGACCTCCAAAGACCGGTTTAGCCGTGACACGAGCATGGACGCAGATGGAAGTCTTCCGCGACTCACAAGAGCAACCCCTTGTGGCCTTCAAACCATAACTCTTGCCAAAAATCTCTGGAGCCCAAAAGATCCTGTCAGGCAGCCACACAAGTGCAAGACTGAAGCAGTCCAAGAAGCAACCATGCACACGCATACGGCTGAAGAAATCACAAAAGCACTCTTTTCTTTCGCCAGGGTTAGGGGCAAGAGGATTGCTCCCCTTACCAAACCACTCTCTCTCTCTCTCTCTCTCTCGCTCTGGCTCTCGCTCGAGGCCATGGCTCCTGGTCCCAACCTCAGACGACAATCGCCTCTGTCCCTCTACCAGCTCTGCAGTACCTGCGCCACTCAGCGCCACAAGCGCACGGGGATACCAACATACGGCGACGACATGATGGATTCTCAGAAACAGCAACCCTGCAGGGGACCCGATGAAGGACTGATCTCACTTGCCAAGGATCCTCGAAAAATCGGTGAATCAAGCTTGACACGATGCCAAGGTCGCTCAGTTGATTCACATTTCTGAGCTGTGCTGCCAAGTGCACACAGACAAAGCGTGTGAAACTCGTCGCAGTTGTCCGGACACATGCCTGCTGTTTTGCATGTCAACGTCTACACCTACCCATCCTTCGCAGGTTCTGAGACATAACGGCACACTCAGGTTTCTGTCACATCCGAACAGAACTGACACTTAGAAATCGGGCAGGTACCGAGCAAGACTCCTGTACAACCTGCCCAAATAGCCTGTCAGCACAAGAAAATCTTAGACTTGCGTGCTTTACTCTGCAATACGCAGGTGGAAGCTCTGTTGAAAACTTCCCATGGGAGGCTCCCTTGTTCTGTCTGTGCCAGCGGCGAAAGGATCTCTACACTCTACATGTCCAGTCACCAAGGCGGTATCCCTGCGGGTGCAGACGTCCCTCACTCGCCAACTACAGTAGATTGCCCATGAGCAAAACGACCATCCAAGAGCACTCTAAGATGTCGCCAGCTCAACCGTGCTGGCAGCGTTGGAGGTTGTGGCCTCAGCCCATGGCTTTGCCAAGAGGGCTGGACAAGGACAGCCTGCCAGCCTCTTGCAGGAGCAGACCTGTACCCAGTTGTCGTCAAAACGCAGCGTGCTGTTGAATGCGCTTCTGATCCACGAAGTTCTTGTGGGGACCTGTTGCCTTAGCTCGCAGGCTCATCAAGCGTTCATCCTTTCCTGCATTGTTCGCACCGCTTGCATCGAAGTTGCATCACCCTCGATTGCAACTAGCAGTGGATGCTGAAACTGATCTGGCATGTCGGTTGAGACCAGGTAGTACTTCACTGCCGCCATGCTCGGAACGGCCTCTGTGCTGCAGGATGCTGTGTGTGGCAGATTGTCGCGGGCGAGTAAGCCGTAGAAACGTGAGTGGCCCGTGCAGCATGTATGCCAGAAGTGATGAGACACGGATGTCCAATCCCCAAGTAACTTTCGAAGGACATAATTCCACGAGAATAGCCCGGTGGCTAGCAACAACTCTGTGGCAACAGGCTCTTGTCGCACTTCCAAAATGCTCACCAGTCGAGAGGCAAGGACAGGAGGACGGTTGCCAAGCAGTGCTCTAGTTCACGAAATCACTCTGCAACACACACACGCACACACACACACACACACAACTACTCTCCGCATGTTCAGCAATCAGAGTCTGCAACCATGCCGCCAAGAACATTCCAGTGACACCCAAGAGTGAGGAGAACAGCATGATCAACGCCTTACTCTGCAGACATCGGCAAGGTGCTGCACAACAGGCTGGTATGATGTTATGGCTTGCCTCACTTGCATCTCTGGCACCATGATGATCACGGGGTGCATGCGCATAAACTGCCCACCCATGGTAGCATACATCTGCACCTCCACTACATTGCCTGTCCGTATGCGGTGGCTTGTGGCTGACGGCATTGAACCTAAATTCCTCCAGCCAGAGTCTACCAACATGTGGCCATCAAGTGACACGAAGTTCATCCCGGCCTGTGAAGACTTTGATCGCGGTTCCCATGATCACGAGCCTGTCCACTTTCGCGGTGCTTACTCACTCATCAGGCCGCCACGACATGCTATCCAAGATGCCAAATCAAGTTCTCCAGGCGCCGCTCCATAGGCAGATGCCCATCAAACAAGATGGCCGGGACTGTAAGGATCGCAGAGGCGATGGCACCTCTGCACAACATGCAAAGTCTGGCTTCGTGCCCTCTGTGCTTAGCCGCGGCACCAATCTCCGGAATAAAGTTCAGAAGGAAGGTCAAAACCTCAAAACGTACTCGGCAAGGCTCACAGTGTATCCGTTCTACTGCAGCTGATGCTTGATGCTGAGACCACTGCAAAAAATAGGCTCCAGATCTTGCACTGCAGGCACATGAGCAAAACCTCGGCCAATAGCTCTCATGGTCATGACTACTAAAAACCTGGGCACCCAAGTGTGCAGTTTGCTCTTGGAAATTGCTTGTCTTTCAGATGCAGGTAGGCCGCGCTCATCAAGGCAGAGAAAAGCAAGCAAATGAACGTTTTCATCAGAAGATAAGATTTGAAGACCTGGAGCAACTGACAAAACGGCGTAACTAACTGGAAACCCTCCTTCACAACAAGACGTCTTTCGTCCAGCCTCTGCGACAGGGCTGCTCACTGGCAGAGGCTCAAAGATCCAAAAGAAAAGGTACACAAAGAACATGAGAGCCTGCAACTGCACATGAGGCTCAACAACGCGAAGCACCGTGGCGCCTGAAGAGTTTTACACGCCTGGAAGCTCAGTGACTCGAGTGAAGACGCAAGCTGCGAGGCCAGCGTCCCAAGCTCGTTGGTTAGGAACGACGTAATCTTCTGCTGCAGCTCCTGCTTTTCACGGTCTTCCAATCTTCCAATCATGAAAGCAAACGCTCCGGCCGAAGGATTCGCTGTCTGCGCATTGCTTTTGGATGCAATGGAAGACGGAAGAGCCGTTCATGCGGGGTACAATGAGCTCCTTCCATGTGCTCTCCGGCAGAATCGGCTTGACAAGGTTGAGAAAATCCTCAACACCCTGGCATCTCCGTGGCAGATCGCAGACAGCAACTGTCGTGCGAGACGCTTCTTACTGCAAGTCCACGTGAGGAGAATCAGCTTCAACACATGCAGCTTGACTACCTTCTTGTAATCGTCCAAGTTAGCTGTGAAGCTCTGCACGCCCAGAGTGATGCATTCAATAAAGAACCTGAGCTGCAGGCCGTAGACTGATAGTCAAGGCATGTCTGGACCGATGACAGATTCCGATACTGGATGCCAGGCATGCTGTCTCAGAAACCACATGCCGGCAGAAACCAGAAGCAATGTTAACAGCAGCGCCACCAACCAGGACCTTAGACTTAGACTTCTCTGTGGCACACAGCACCTCACAGTAGGTCCCTGAGTCAGTGAAAAAAAACACTGGACCTGCTCAATAAGGCTCGCTGTACCTCCTGACTTTCTGTGGGAGTGGCAGGGAAGAGCTCTTGTCCATCTCCAAGGTCCCATTGATGTTTGATCGCGTGGTAGGCGGACTGAACAATCGAAAGGGGCCCGACCCATCTGCTGCCACGGCGAGCCGACACCCCACTAAGATTCGCAAATCTTGTCCTTTCTGAAATCGCCTGCCTTGTCGGGATCACCGCAGCATACTGCTCTGATGCGTCCAGGAAGAGCTCGAGCCGAATTGTAGTGAGTCCTTCATGCACCACCACCGGACTACTCCTACCCCAAGTACTACCACTACGGGCATTGCCCGGCTACCACAGCTGGCGCCAACGCTCTGCACCGCTGATCGGACCTGGCCTTCCTCGCCATCAAACGCGAAGTCCCGTGTTCCTGCAAGTGCAGCCGACTCAGAATGCAAACACCAGCCGAAGTAGCAGCATGCCTCTGCCCTATACAGGGTTAACGCGAGACACTTGAGTGCGTGCATCAGGCTTGGTCTGCATAAACAGTCCGGACAGTGACGCAATGACCGCGAGTTCGCTCACATGGCAATAGTTCGGAATGCGGGTCAAACATGATTTCAACGATGTCAATGAGTTTCAACTCAACTCCGTAAGAGCAATCTCATCTAATACCATGAAAGCTTATGCTGGTTGATCGACGCCGGCTCAGCGTGCAGCGTGTCCTGCACTGGAAGCGTAGTAAGTCCAGCCTTGTACCAGTCCTTGCAAACAAGCAGCGCAAGACTGAACAATGACAGCACAGGACCTGACATCGCCGGATGAGTAACGTGACTAACAAAGTCCACATGCAATTGCTGGAGTAACTGCGATGTTTCAAGGTACATGACCTGACCTGGCTATTGAAGCCATGCTGCGATTGACTTCAGGGCCCAGGGATTCGCCATCAGTGCCATCCTGAAACCACACTACAAAGTACCTCTATAGGCTTCTACTCACCCATGATTCAGACTTTTCCCTGCCTGTCGCAATTCCATAGTGCGACATACAGAATCAACCAATCACTGTCAATAGTTCCGGCAAAGCAAACAGTGTCGAGCACTGGCCAACATCACACACACACACACACTTGCAGACCAATCATCCTTACCTAAATGGATGCTGTTTGTGATAGCTCGTTGCATTTGTACGCTCTGCTACATTGTCGACTTGCCAGGTTTGTGTGTTAGCCTGGCTGCCATTCGTTGTGCAAGTACGTAAAGAAGGCGTCCCTTCTCTATATCACTATGCAATGAAGGTGCCTGCGTTGGCAGGAGACTCTCAATGCATACTCCGGCCCCCTGCTTGATAAAAACTTGTACATCCTACAGTCTTCGGAACAGGAGTCACGCACACGGAAAAACGGGATCAACCAAATGCCATGGTCGGCTAGAAGCCTGCTAGTCCATCGATAATGCCATTACATCCGCATCCTGTGTTGGTACCCTGCGGCACTTCAGAACTTATAGCTTCCAGGACAGGAGGCTCTCGGCCGCAAACCTTCCGGAAATGCAGAAAACCCGTCATTCACAGGCCAATACGAAACAGCAGCAGAACTAGGGGTGCGTTTCAGGCGGCCGTTCAACTCGAAGCAAGTACACAAAACTGGCCAAGCTCTGCTTCCCATGAGATCAGGTAGCTTCGTTGGACGTGGTCCCTGATCTCATGCCACGTCCCCCTCATTGGAATGGTGACTTCCACAAACCTCTAGCTGTTAATCAAGGCGCACACACACACACACACACACCCCTCAATGTTCAGCAAGCAGTGCTACGTACCTGAACCCGTTTACCAGGGTACTCACCCTTTTGTCACAAAATGTTGCCTTGAGAAAATGATTGGGGGTGCAACAATAGCTGCTAAATCTACGTGCGAGCTCGTCCGGGCCCTATAGCTCAACAGGCACCCGGGAAAGCTTCGAAAAGATAGGTTGGCAAGTCTTGGGAAGCGCTTCGTAAAGTCTACCAAAAGACCACTGGCGTGAAAGACTACGTTCGGATACCCAAGATATAAAGTACAGGCCCTTACGAAACCTGCTCCGACAACATTTGCACACATCTGGCGTACAAAAACAGTGCAATAGCAGACGCTAGACAGCAACACACCGTGACCTCGGCACACACAACTGCCAGTTAAAGCCACCACAGGCCCTTTGCCGAAAGCGAAACGATCTGCACGCATCTTACGTACAAAGACAAATAGAAGACGCTAGACTCCAGACAGCAACACACCGTGACTGCTGGCACACACCAATTGAATTACAGCATTCATGTGTCAGGGGTTGTGAAGAAAGTTCTGCACCAAGGCAATAGATCCGGCTTTGGCATGCCAACCCTCTTGCAGTATCATCTACAGCAATCTGTGTGGCACCTGCAAAGAGAGGCTGACAATCTTGACGCGCCGCCGGAAGCAGGACCTTGATAAAGGACACCAAAGACAACCCGATTGCCTCCATCTGCGGTATCAGGGAGTTGTGGCTAGCTGTGGGAGACGAGGCATGGAAAAATAGATGTTGTCGTCAGGACTGTCCTGCTTATCTGCTGCTCTTCTGTGCCAAGCCGCTCAAGGCGCAGCACTTGCAGCAGCTTGAGGAGCCTTGACAGCAAAAATCTCGAGATTTATTTATCCTGCTGTAATGTGCTACTCCAGGGCGTCGATGACTACGCTGTCTTCTCGCAAAGTGTCTGACAGAAACAACAGTAAAGAACGAAAATGTGTTGAACATGAAGTAAACACGCGCAAAACGGCTAGGATCTACCACCGCAGCCCAATGCTTCTCTGCCGGCAGGGAAGCCCGGCGCCACAGCCAATGCATGGCGTGTTCACCTCGGGAGCAGCACAAAAAAGCATGCTCGGCCTGCAACATCAAGGCTTCAACCTTTCCACATGCCAACTGTGATCAGATACTTTACGATGCCACTCTCAGTCCCTTGCGGCGTGCAAACATTTCAAAAACACTCTGAAGCTGAAGCGTGCAAAATGACACACGTGTTGCCCATGCTGACCACGCCTTGCGAAGGAATGCAGCTGTGCCAGGTGCATTGTCTAGGCAAATGTGGCTGTCGCCATGGGCGGCCACGAAGTGGACAAACTCCTCAGCTAACAATGCCGAAGGACTGCACAGATCTGTGGGCATGTCTTACCGCAGGCCTTATGAGGATTCATGATACAATGATAACCATACATGGTAACCGGTAATGGTATTTACGTCATGGTTGTTCCGTCAGCCAGCTGTTCTACTTTCGGCCCGTCGATGACTGTTTTGACGCCATTAGCTACCAGAACATGTTTGTATGGATCCTTGCGACTTTGAATTTCTGCTTCACCTGGACAGACCCAATGGTATCATATCCACATGTCCACATGCAAAGAGCGGCTAGAATGATGTCATTCTGTGAACGGGGGCAGCGGCCTTCAAAGGTGGAAGAGTAATGCTATCAATCCCATGTACCGCTCCTGCTGCTACATTAGCGCACTACATACTCCGAGTCGCTGGACATTCGACTCGTCGCGAGCCCCACATACGATGCCAGAGCTGCACCAGCCTGCTCATGACCTGTGTCACAGCGATGAAACATGTCGATGATTCACACAATCTCAGTATATCTCATTCCAAGCTGGCGACCGCATTGATCAGGCGATCCAAGTACGAGATCAGCAGCGTGCTCGGAACCTGCAGAATGCAGGCTCTGCTCGGTGAACGCTAATGCTCCCTGCTGCCGAAGATCTGCGAAAAATGCAGCCCAGCAAAGAGGTGTGATGGTGTCTCGAAGGTTCCTCCATAAAGGTCTGCCAAAGACTGCTGCTCATGCACGAACATGCGCATGATCAGCATCTCGACTTCATACGTCCCTCCTCGTTATGAAGACGAAAACCCCGAAGCAAACGATGATCATGAAGGCCACCTTTGCTTCAGCTGGCGTCACCTCCAAAGCTTCTATAGGGTTGAGAATGAAAGTCTTGGGTCGAGACGAAGGCCGCATTTCGCTGGAAGTCTTCAAGTCCACGGGTGGCTGCCCATGTGCCTTCTTTAGAGGGAATCTAAGCACGCAAACACAGAGAGAGAGAGAAAGAGACTAAAGCCAAGCTCCCAGCCATTCATGGCTGCGGCCACTGCAATGGTGCGTGCGTATAAACATATATTTTCACATATATGCAAGTATATATGTATGTATGTACGCATGTATGTATGTATGTATGCATGTATGAATGTGTGTATGTGTATGTGTATGTGTATATGTGTATGTGTATATGTATATGTAATTATATGTATATGTATGCGTGTATGTACATGTATGTGTTTTACATTGATTTGTACATCTATAAAGATATATATATATATATACACACATGTAACATCATGTACGAGTCTCTATGAGTCTGCCTATATCTGGCTCTTGGTTTCTCGCATGTTGTTTTGTATGGGTGTTTCTCTTAACAAACGGTCTTCCTCCGAGCCAGGGGTGCTGTCATTACGCGTACATGCGTTAGGAAAGACCTGTGGACTCGGCTAATGAAGCTACCCTCTACGACGTGAATGACCGGAGCCGAGGCTTGCGGATGGTTGCGGGACATTGTAGGACTCGGAGATGCTTTGCGAGCACTCGGCTACTGCCGCAAGTAGGAGCACCGAAGTCGCTGAGAGCAACTTTGCAATCTTGGTCTCGGAGGTCCCGGGTCGTGATCAGGAAGTTGTCTCCCTTAGTTAGATTGAAGATCGCTGAGCGTACGCGACATGAAGAAAGTCTGCAGCCGATGCAGGGAGTGACAACAGCTGCAGCACAGCCCTGTACAAGCCCAGTAACGAGGCACACAACAAGAACGACGGGGGTTCTGCTTGTTCCAAAAAGTGCAGACGTGCTCCAAAATGTTCAGTTCCATGTGTGAAATCCTGGAAGTAGAAACTTCCAACCATCTTACATCCAACTCCACTTCTTGCCTTGATGTCACGGTGTGCAATGTGTCGTCCATGGAGGTACTTGATGGAGGCTGCCATCTGGCATCATTGAGTTTTTGCGCTCTCGCCCGTCCGTGCAGAGTGCAGGGCAGAATGGCATCGCCTGATAACTGACGTGGATGATGTCTCTTGGATTTATCTTCCCATGCTCCTTCCACGCATGGTGCAAGTCTGTGGCAGAGGATGCGAACTGGCTTCGTGGCCACAGGAATCAGAATTCACAATGTGAGTTGATAACATGCCTTGCAAGTCTCCTTCATATGCGCCTGCATACCATCGACAAGATCTCCTCGAAAGCACTTGAAGCGAGCTGGTCAGGGACGTGCTTGCCACTTTGGCACGCGTGTCGAGTCGAACGGTCGCTAGCATGCCCTGCATTGCGTCACGTTACATGGTAGCCTGATGCTGAAGTGATTGCCAAGGTGCTTGGCGGGACAATCTTTTTTAGGTCACTGTCTTGGACTTATAGACTTCCGTCCGTCCATGCATGAAGACATGCATGAAGAGGAAGGTCCTCCGCTGTACTTGTCCATAACTATGCACACAAAGCACCTTGCAGGTCAGCATTCCCCAAACAGCTTCCATTCCCAGACAACAGCAGCAGGCCCTACACACAACTTTAAAAATGATGCCAGCATGAAGTTGGCGTGCAAGGCATCACCACTTCGCAAACACACACCACAAGGCCGCGCACACTTGCTAGTTCATAGGCCTCATGCAACATCGGCCTCATGCAATGCTGCTGTCAACTGTCGTGTTCCTGCCTGCTGCTTGAAAGGTTCTCTGTATGCATAGACAGAGTGCTTCAGCGTGCTTGTTATGCTGCGGAAAACGGAAAACTGCTTTGGATGCACACGGAAAAGAGCTCCGACTTTCTCGCTAAACTGGGTCCTTTCCACGTTTGTGCTGCAGGTACAAATCCATGGTTCCATGAACCCATCAACCGGTTCCGCTAGCTTCGGTGGCTGGCATCACCGAACACGCTGCCAGCCCCGGCAACCGACAACACGTCATGAAAGTGCCACCTATGCTAGTTGTTGTGACAAACTGCAAGAAAGAAGTGACTCCCTGTGCCCATGCGAGGACATCACACAGACACGAGCAGAGACGCACAGGCGTGGTGCACGCGCGCTCACACACACTCATACACATATGTTCATGCAGCCAGGCAGGACTGAAAGGCCTCTCGAAGTACACGGCGTGGAAGCGAACGATGTTGTCGTGTGAGAGGGACTGGCGCAGGCTGGGCAGGTGCCCCATGCTCAAAGCGGTTTGTAGTGCGATCATCAATCTGTCAGACCACGTTCTGCCTTCATCAATTCTGCTTCTCTGCGTATCACGGCTGTCGGTGTCTCAACCTGTCAAACTGAAATGACTGGGCACTACAGTCGTGTAGCAGCAGGAACATTCCAGAAGAGCGAGCCTTGTCCACCATCTTTACTGCGGCCTGCCATCAGTCATCATCGGTCTATTACTATTCTGTCGTACCAGTATCGTGGCAACCAGGAACTTCGGCACCAGGTCCGTGCCTGCATGCTCGTCTTCCGATGTGCGCACGCCTCAATTGAATGTGCCACGTTATGCAACCGCTTCTGTTCGTTTCGTCAGAAATCAGGACTGGCCGACAAGCTCTCAGATCATGGCATAAACTACACCGAAGGCTCCTTCGCCAATGGCTTCGCCAACGGAGTATTCCTAATCATCCAAAGAGGACAAAGAGGTAAACTCGAAAGTCCCCACCTCCAGAAGGCGCTTCCCGCTCGCCCTCAATTTTAGCAAGAGGAATTCACGGCAGCCAAGCTGGAAAAGCCTGGTTTCTCACCCTCTGCTTTGCCTATGGCACGCGCCGACAAACGGAAAGTTACAAGGTTACTCAATTCTAAGTCAGCGGCAGTTCCTCCTCAACGCTCGCGCCATGTACACATTGGCCGGGTAGATATCCCTGCGACGATCTTGCTTCAGGCAACCCTACTGCAGCAGGAAGACCTTCAACGTTGAAATTATTGTGGCGCCTGCTTGCTGGCCTGAGTCTCCTTCTGGGAGAGGGTGAAGCCCATTCTGGCATGAGCATTGAAAATCTAGAGTGACAGTGCTGGAGACGGACGCAGAAGCCAGGTCCATTCGGAAGCACAAACTGGAGATCTGGAGATTGGATAGCCTCTCGTCCTCAGACACATTTTCCAAGTTTTGAACCTTTCCACCACCTCGCCTTGGCGACACGTTTTCATTTTGCACCCACAGCCCGCACAGGGGCACGGTCACCTCGTGCAACCGGACCTGTGCTGCGGCTTCTGCCGTCTCTGGAGGTGGCTGTTGCTGGTGGGCCGTTAAACATAGACCTTGAAAGTTCATTTGCACCCACGCACTCACCCAGCCACCCACGGCTTTGTTTCAATACATACAAATGCTGTCTCCTCCGTGCGCTTCCATCCAGGCCGGTGTCATTGCTCGTGCCCTCATGCGCGCACCCGCTGTCTCGGGTCGGTCACCCATGCTCAGCCCACTTCGTCCCTAACCAGACTGCGCCTGATACCCTGAAGCACCGAGCCCGCACTGGCCGCGTTGATGCTTTTCAGCATGACACCTGCAACTCTGTGCAACTCTCTGCAACTCTGCAACTGACAAGATGGTAAACTTGGCTACAGGCCTGACGGTGTCTCCGACGAGGGGCTGCAGCCTTTCACCGACGTGCTTGCGGCTTGCGATGACCACCAGATCACCAGGCGTGTCAGAAACGAATCCTCTCAAAATGTAATGCACAGGGGGTACCATGGCCCAGCGCAAGAAGTCCCGCGATGCCAGACAGGCCTCGGCCATGCAACATGACAAGGCCCGAAGCTCAAACGCTCTCCACAGCCCAGCAATGAAGCGTTTTCTTGTACCTGCCTTTGCGCTGACGGCTCCACGGACGACAGAGATCTCTGAGCAGCAGCTGAGATCGGAGCAGGACGTAGGAAGCTGTGCTGCAAGGACGGATGGCTACGCAGGTTCTTCGTAAACTTAAATCGCGGATCTTGGACAAGGTATGCTGGGTCACAGGCCTTCATCGGCCCTAAGCAGCCTCTGAGTTCAGGAGCTATGCTGCGGCCGCAGCGTTAGGATTCTCATATTATCGCATCAGCTGTGGGAGCTATGGCTCTGCTTGGGCGGATGCAAAACTCTCGGCGTAGACTCCTCACTGCATGAGCAACATTGACCGTCAGCCAAGAAAGCAAATCACTTCCAGCATCATGTCATGGTGCTTTTTGCCCTTCCCCCGGCCCGGATTCCGGATAACAAGTTCAGCCGCTACGCAGAAGCTACCACCCGTCTTCACAGGCTTCGCAACCACAGCGGAACAAACGCTATGACCCGCAAACTTGAAACTCCCTGAAGCACCGCATTCCTGTCCCGCTGAATACCTCTGGCAACACTGTTTGGAAGGCTAGGCACTGTGGAGTTGTCCCACACAGGGACCAGAGAAGGTCTAAACCCGACTCGCACTTCCGCTTTGAAGTGTGGCACACCTCTTTGTGTGGGAAAGGGTATCGTCATCCACGAAACGGCTTCGCGCTGACACCGCCTGTGCTCAAGACTCTTGCACCTCAGACTTACTCATCGTCAGACCTCAGTCTTGGTCTCTTGGGCACAGGTTACAGATCTCTTGTGCTCCAGCAGACGTTTGTAAAGACCCTGGCACCACGATCTCCAAATCCTGGGGCCTGCGGACCGCTCTTCTGGAATCATGGAATGCTGGGAGCTCTGTAGCACTATGCCGGGCAAACGACACATCAGGACGAGTCTGTGGAAGATCAACACCTGTCATTTGAGGATGCGCTTGTGCGGTTGAAGTTGTCTGAGCAGCTTTTGCGTCTCAGCCGCGCTTGCCGAACTCAGAAGCTACAGTTGCCAGAAAGCATTCTGTTGACAACATTGCCAGAAGCACAGCTGGAATCGAAGGCCTGGCAGTCAGCGGAAGAGTACATATGCTGCACTTGTTCAAATGACTTGGGAAGTTGATTAGCACACTTTGCGAGCAGCTTCCAGCGGACTGCACACAACAGCACAAGTCTGTTGCAAGCAACTTTTGAAATCATGCGCTGCCTTGTCAGCACCCAAATCTGTAATGTCCCATCTACACGTCGGGCACTCTGGACCTTGATGCATCCGAGATCTGCCAACTCCGAACGGGAAAGAAGTGCATGAAGATGAAGCCCAACACTGATGCTATCAAGTGATGCTAAGGTCCTACTCGACATGCATTGCTTGGTTACCGGCTTCTCTTCAGCCAACCTCGCTGAAGGGCCATCATGGACACCACGACAAGTCAGGCAGCACATCATGGCACGCGCATGATGCGACACAAGCTCTTGCACGCACCTCGGAGGCAGCCAAGGTGGAAAGTGTGAAGGCAAGGAGTCATGACCTGGAAACATCATCGGCATATCAGCTCATCAGAGAGATTGCCACACATTGCCACAAGTGCTATGCATTCGAAACAGAAGCTACTGGGCCCAGCGCAATTTCGGAATCATTTCCGGCTTCCCACGCATCGAAGTCCTCCATGCAAATTGGACCTGTGAAAAGTGCGACCAGACATCGCCAGATGGATATGCATCATTTTGCAGCCACAGTCTAAGACATTGACAGCTTTGGGGATGGGGCGCTCCACTGAACAAGCCTGCACAACTGCGCACTGCAAAACATATCCGAGCAACATGAATATGAATCGTGGTGCGCACTCGCGGAGTAGGTCACACGTGGTAGTTCCCCCTTGGCCACACCCAACCGACTGATTTAGTCCGAAGTGATTAGAGATTGACACGACAGCGAGCACTGTACGACAAGACACATGTCCGGGGTCTTGACCAGGAGGGCTGAAAGACCGTGCAAGGATGCCACATCGCCCCTTCGCTCCACACTCTGACGCATCCTGAGCAGATGCTGTGCCAACATGTCCCTTCGTCGTGCGACAACTGACTAGGGGGGGTGGCTGCTGCTTAGCCTCGCACAGTCTTGACAGATCCCTGCATTCACAATCCAAGGAAGCTCACGCGCAGCGGTGTTTTGGGAGCATGCTTTCGCTTGCACGACAGAGCCTCAAACTTCCGGAATACTGCACCATCTGCTCCATGAGCTCGACCATAGGCAGATGGCGAGGCAACGCCTGATGTAAACTGGCATCCAGCCAAGCTCTGGTGGAAGTGCTATGATTCCAGAGAAGGAAGCACCTGGGCATGCATCGATGGCTCTTCGCTGGCTGCTTCGCTATCGATGTCACGTTCTGACCCAAGTTCACCTTAGGAAAAACGTTGCATCTCACCTTCACTTGCTGAGCTGCAAGATACCGCAAGATACTGCAAGCGCAGACGCTTTGCCTGCTACCGCCGGCCGATTTACGTAAGGACGGGCTTGCAGCTGCACGATTGCATGGAAAAAGCACCACGAAGCAATCCTGGGGATGGGGCTGTCGTCTGAAGCGGAGCTCGCATAGTTGACAGAGGAAACGTCATCCCTGCTCCGAGACAAAGCAAAGTAGCATCCAGAAACACACTTCATGCCGAACACTGGAACAAGCAGATGCTCTGATGCTCTTGCAGTGACTGTTGTTGCGGGTTCTTTGTGTCGGCCTTCCACACCGAAATGTGTCAGCATCGTGTAGAACTGAGCAGTTGGATCTTACTTGTAGCGATGGCAGGTACATGTGGACTTTGCCTCAAGTCTACCAAGGACATGCACTCATCACGAAGATTGGCAGAAAGGCGACAAGGCATGGAAAGACATTGGAAGCTGTTGTCACCGTCGATCTAGCCTGCTTGCGGTAGTGAGTTCTGGCATGTTGAATTCACAAATGTGCTTCAGACTTTATGTTGCAGAGATACAAGCGGGATGCCCGAATGCTTGACGCCTGCCAGCGACATGCAGCGGTTACAATCAGGCCTGTCAGATTGACCCTCTATAGTCTATACACCCGGCATGCCCAAAGCCTACAAAACCTAACTCCAAATTTCCTGTATAACCCAACTTCCTAAGGCCGCCGGAAAAGCTTCAGCCGTCCGTGGCTTCCCAAAAGGGAGAAACTGACGACTGACTGTCTCCATTTCCAAGCCAAAGCCAAAGAGGTCCAAGGCACACGATGCCATGTGGGTGGTCACTTCCAACAAACCGTCACAAGGCTGAACATGGAAAGCAGTACCACATCCGATGAAGAGCGCATATACGTCCAGGATATCGCGTGCTCGTCAAAGGAAGAATGAAGTGGAAGACCATGCATGAAGGCTGCATAGCTTGGACACGTCACATTCACATCAGCTCCGTCATCTCGAAACAGCCGTGTTCAGCTCGGTGTTGAGCGCAATAGTTGCAGTTTAAGAGGAGGGATCTTTAGCCAGTTTAGTAATGTCATGTTGAATGCAGGAATGGACTCCTTCAAGGTGGGAGCCAACTCTCACATCAGCCATCTTACTAGGTATGGGGATGGGAAGATGTCTGTATGTGCTTGCGTGCACGTCCCCGCGCGTGCGTGGGTGCGGGCACGGATGCGCATACACATAATTTACATTTGAACCAGACGTACACTATAACATATATCCATCGATGCACTGCGATCCAACTGCCTCGCCTTGCATCAGGAGGATGAGCCCGCAGCCAGGCCACAAACGATCGAAGTCCACCCTCGCACCACAGCATTACCAGTTTGCTAGCGTGGGAGCTCATGTCGACATGTGAAATAGCGTGACATAGCTTAAAACACCTTACACACGATCACTGATCGCAGCTGGAGCACCACCTTTACTGTCAGACCACCCTTGTCGGCAGGAAAAGAACTCACATGCATGTGCGCCGAACAGTGCACAGATGCTCAGGGTGTCTCATTCAATGCAGAGATGTCATCAATCGAAAGCTCTTCGTGGTCTGACGGCAACAGATGTTTCATGACACAGCTGATCCAAAGATGCTGGCAGCTCCATTCACATGCTGTCCGTCAGACCAACAGTCTCAGCCGCATACTGTCGGACTTGGCTGGCTTAGGGCCTGGCAACACGTTGCCATTCGTTGACGGGCAGAGATCAGCAGACAACAGAACCATTGCCGGCTCTGCCCAGCGGACATAGCTTGGATGATTGAGAGCCACCTGCCGACGACAAGTGAGGATATGCTTCTGAGAAATTCTTAGAAGTAAAAAAGGCATGCACCGACTACAAACAAGCACTGTCTGCATCATCGACCGACCTCCCTGTAGCTCAACCCGCTGTAGCGTCCGAAGTTTAGCCTCTTGCAGGCATGCGAAAGAAACTCGTCCGAGCAAGCATATAACAACGTGGCCCCGAAGCTCCTCGCGACAGGTGTGGCTAAGGCTGCAAATACATGTTGCCTGGGATTCCTTCCTCTTCGTCTTCTTCGGCGACGGCCTGCCAAGCTGCAGACACTAAAGGGACACCTCCCGGCAAAGTTCGCAAAGCGCATGCACCTATACCGCCTATACCAAACTGGCACAACCTTCTGGACCCCATGCCCAAGACATGACGGCACGGCCGGAGGCCGAGCGGCTACGGCTCTGGCGGTCTTAGATGTCTTAGATACAAGAACCATCACGCATCTCTTCGCCGGCCCAACATTCAAAGCAACAATTCTCTTCTCTTGGGTCACAGCCATGGCCGGGCATGAGATCCCGCCATACACTCCGCCGACGGTGAGGCAGCAAGGCGCAAGGCTCGGCTGCCCCAGTAGCAACCAATCAACAAGGTTCTATGCAGTTCTAGGTGGGTTTCACAAGTTCAAGGTGCTTAAACGGGTGTGCACAGTAACATCGTCTGTAATTGCTTTGACACATCTGACGGTAGCCGTGTGTGGCGGCCACTTGCTTTCCTCTGCTTTTCCATGACCATATCCCTGTAGGACTAGAAGGAGACGGACGCAGGACAGAAATCTGAAACGTGGGCAGTCCAGGAACTGCCACAGCCTAAATCAGAAAAGCAAGCAGCTTCCGGCAAAGTCGATGTAGGTCGATGTGGTGCAGTCGGCGGGACGGCTACGAACGCGGTGAGACATCCTGTGCACGACATGCAATGCCTGCAGGCCCTTCCCTCACTTGTTGGCTTGCTCCCGCGCCTGGCGCTCCTCACAGAACTAGATCAAGCTCTGACTTCCCTTGGTCTCTCCCAAGGCCAGGGCCAGGGCCGCATACTCGCGCTTCATCTGCTCCCGCTTCGTGTCACCCCGCTCGCTTTGACCACCGACAGCGAAAGCCTGAAACAAACTCCAGATTCGGCCTCCCCTGCACTGCAGACAAATCAATGCCTGCATAAGCCATCCCACTAGAATTTCCCCATCAGAATGTACGTGCTCAGCATGCCCCAAATGCGCAACGCACAACGATGAATGCAAACACGGTTTGGATAACGAACACCCCGTGTGGCCTGCAGCGCTTCATTGTTAAAGCTTACTGGGGCTGCTGCCGTGCTGCTTGACATCGCAATGTGCGTGTTCAATCCGACACTTCTTTGGCTTGGCAACGATTTGTGGCCAGTACTCTCAAACATGTACAACCTCGACCTAACAGAAGAATGCCTAAATCTGCTACGATGATCGAGACGAGGCAACCCTAAATAAAACCTCCACAAATTTCCAACAACATATTGTTTCTAGACACATTGGTTCGACACCCTGCATGCCTTGTCTCGGCACTGATGCCTGAATGCTTTATCGCCTTTGCCGCAAGACAGTTCATAAGACTGTGAGATTCGCTGTGGCAATGTGTGTTTCGAAACGTGCGCTGTCAAATTCACAACCTGCGTGACAGGAAGGTGCTTGTGGCGCCATCCCAAAACAAACAGAGCGGGCCATGGCAAGCAATGGATGACCACCCCGGCAATAACAGACCTGAACAGATACAACCACAATCGCGAGCGCAGGCAATGCGAATGTAGTTTGATGAGAAAGCAACGTCAAGCATCAACCTATGAAGTGCAGGACAACCATAATACGAGAGGGCCTGACAAGGAAGCGCTGCACCAAAATGTTAACTTGCACGTATACTCGCAGCGGACGTTCGCCACAGTGATAGTAGGAAGTGAAACCATAGCGGCCAGAACAAACCGAAGCAGACAAGAAGCAGCAACACTAACAACGATCTTGGAGACATCCTAGACAAACTGCAGCGCATCGATCCCACCCTCCCGCCGAAGACAGCTTCTTTTCATGCTGGATGGTGAAGCATATCGTGCAGCGTCCTTAGACCTTCGGTCATATGTAAAGGCTTCTCCGCGCCTTTCTCAGTCTCCTTGCAGCGCGCGCGGCACTTCTTGCACGTAGTAGCTTCCCAGGGGCTGGTAACGTACGTGAAGTTCGAAAACCCGTAGGGCCATCCGCAAACTGTTTTCCACAGGTGCGGGGTTTCCTGCACCATCGACGTGTCGATGTCGTGCACCAGGCCGCTGTAAGCACTGCAAATCTTCTTGCTGGCGGGGGCCTGGGCCGTGGAAGATCCTGTGCTGTTGGCCTTCGACTTTTCCACGATGTCGAGGTAGTTGGCCAGGTTGTCCTGGAGTTTGCTCTTAAACTCCTCGTTGGCCTCCTTCATCTCCTTGAACAAACTGGTGTGGTCCATGAGGACCGACGAGAAGTCCGCGTCGACGCCACACGCTTTCCTCTTCTTTCCTCCCTTCTTTTCCCCCTCCAAGGCTGGACGTTCTTCGAGGGCTTCCGCGGCGTACTCCAACACAACATCCGACTTCCAACGGCCTGTTCCAAGGCGAAGCCGGACCTGATGTAAAAGAGGGCTCCGGATCTCCTGGCCGAGTGGCCCGTGAGCTTCGCGTGAAAGCACTCTCGCCACGACTTAACCGTCTGGGCCTTCGTAGCTTTTGTTCCGCAGTGGAGCGGAGACACCCACCTGCGACCCCTCGTCTTCTTGGCCACGTGGAGCACTTCCGCCTTGTTGAGGAGGTCCGTTGTCACTCTCTTAGGACATAACCTCCTGCGCGTGGTTCCCGGGCACCGGCATTGCAAGGCCCTCACCGTGCCTTGAGCTTCTATGTCGGTCTGGGAGTGCGCCAGGTAGATGTAGACCAGCTTGTCCTCTATCCTCACGTCTGAGGTCTCCACCCTTTCCAGCTCATCTTCCCTGAGCATCCAGACCCCGGCGAACAGAAAGCTCTCCTTTGGGTGTGCCAGCCTCCCTTTCCTCCGCACCCAGTTCTTCGAAACCTTCGTTGCCGCCGCCTTGTCGAGGTTTAAGGCCAGAGCTTTCTTTCTCGGCCCCCTGTTCCTCCGGACCGACTTCTTGCAAAGGTCCAGGCACCGCTGAAGTGCGTGGGTCCACGGGTGGCCGGCCTCCACATGAATCAGCTTAAGCTCCACTAGGTAGGCTTCAGCTGACTTGTAGCCTGCTTCCTTGAAGACCGCCGCGGTGGCTTCCAGGACTTTAGTGCAAAGTGGCATCGGGTCACCGCCGCCCCTTAGAGAAGTTGCGACCTCTGACGCCACCTTGAGAACCAACCTTTTCCTGGAGGCCTTGGGCTTCAGAGAGGTGCTCGCGAAGAAGTCCCTCCGAAGTCTCGCCAGCGCTTCCTTAGGCTTGGCGGCCACCGCGGCGAGGTGGGCCCGCAGCTTACCTTCCTTCACTGGTTGCGCGCGGTCGCCCTCCCGCCTTTTCTCCTTCCAGCTCTGCAGATCCAGTAGGGGCGTATCTCGCGAAGGGTGGCCGGCGTTGGCTGGACCTCGAAGTCGCAACGGCCCCCGCCCCAAGAACTTGGCTAGGCCTTGCCTCGAGGTCGTGGATGAAGAAGTGAAGGCCTTTTACCCTTCAGCCACGACCTGGGCCCCGCAGTACTATGTCTCCCGCGTCCTTTGCTTTCGCCCTGCACCTGGTCAAGGCCCTTCGTGCCGCTGACAAAGTCGAGAAGGTGGGCTGCTGCAGGGGGGTCCCCGATCTCTGTGTCTTCATCGGCGGGATCTCCTGCAAAGAAGGGGACCCCGAGGTCCTGGCTCTCCGCTTGTTGCTTCCCTGCCCGCTTGCGACGAAAGGAAGTAAGGCTCCGATGCGTACTCGCAGGGTGTCCCTGGAGGTGCCTTTGGCAGGGGAGGTGTTCCTGTCCTCCTCGTCCAGGTCCTCTGCTCCAGAGCTCTTTCCACGGCCCTCCCTTGGTTCTCTGTGAGCTCGGGAGCTTCCTCGTAGTGGTTCCTCCTTCGCTGGGGCCGAGGGGTTGTCCCGATCGTCCTTTCCCTGCTCAAGTCGTCCGTCGGTGCCGTTGAGCCCTTCGGGAGGAAGTCGTTGTAGTTGTGCCTTCTTGCCGTACTGTTGCTCCTTGGCGAAGGCCGCAAGAAGGCGAGCAGTCGGTGCCACAGGAGCTGGGCCCGGAGGGCGCAAAAGTACAGGCCGAACAGGCAGAAGACCAGCCAGTCCAGGTAACCTGAGACCACCATTTAAAAGGGGCCACCATAGCCAGGAAGCTACCTCGTCCATTGTGAGAAACGGCTGCGGGGACGGCGGGTGGGCAGCAACAAAGTCGCAACCGAGTGCAGCCGGGAACCTCACGAAGGGCACGGTGCAACAAGAGAGAGAGGGACCTGAGAGGGAGAGAGAAGCGTGCGCGAGCAGTGCTGGGCACACATTTTGCACTGCGGCCGGCGACGAGTGTTACATCTCGTTAAGGAGATGTGGCCACAATTCAAAGTCGCCCATTTGGGCGAGAGAAAACTTGGTGAGGCCCTTGTGGCAGAGGTCCGGGATGCTCAGCTTGGCTCCTTTGGCGTGGCGAAGTTCTTCGGGAGGTCACCTTCACGTTCTGCGATTTTGTTCGCGGCGCCCGGGATGTGGACCGCCCTGAGGGACTGCACGCCCATGACCTCAGGAGGTAGGCCATCTCGGCCTCCAAACGGTTGAGTGGCTTGCTCTTGCCCGTCAGGGTCACGGGGGCCTCGTAGTACTTAACCGCGACCCCGTTGTAGGAGAGGACGCCGCCGATGCTGAGGGGGGAGGCGTCCGTGGTTATCGTAACCTTCGTCTCCTCGTCCACCTTGAGGCGTATGTACCCGTAGACCTGCCCGGCGACGGCGTCAATGACGTCGAGCAACCAGAGGTGGACCTTATTAAGGCGCTTGACGTAGAAGAGCCCCGCCTTGTTCCTTTGGTCCTTGCGCCCCTTCCTTCTGGTGTTCTCCACCCCTTCCTCGATCTCCTTGAGGCGGGCGTGCAGGACTCCGTACAGAACTTGCACGGCCCATCGAAGGCGAGGGAGTATTCCAGCCATCCACGAGGCTTTGCCCGCAGCTTTCCTCAGGTCCTTTAGCGAGGCCATGCCGTCGTGGTCCCAGCCCTTGAGGATGTCCTTGAACTCGTTTAAGAATTTCCCATTGACACCCAAGACCAGGCTGTCCACGGAGTCGGAACAGAAGGTGACTCCGCACCAGGTAACCTCTTTTCCCCTCGAGCCCTTCTTGTAGGAGACCTTGAACCCTAGGGCGGCCAGGAGGTTGCGCCGGCGTCGTGCCCCCAATAAGGCCCACAGGCTGTCATCAAGGTAGACCTGGTGGCTGCCCTCCGCCGCTTGGATGCACGATTGATGGAGGCGTGCGAGCAGCGACGCAACTCTGCTCCATAGGAGGGGGGCTGTCCGGAAGCCAAACAGGAGCGCCACGAAGATAAACACTTCCTCGCCTGGGTTGTGCCCCTGGCCTTCTGTCTCCTCCTGGGCGCTGTTGTCATGCATGCTTCCCGGTGCCATGCAGTGGGAAAGCTCCGGCTCGGCAACCGCGAGATGCATGAAGGCGTCGCTCACGTCTATCTATCACCGCCCATTCTCTGGCCCAGTCTTCCCTCCTCCCAGCCAAACCTGGAATACTTGGCTCGCAGTTCACCTTCCATCTCGCACTGAAAGGTGGCCATGCGCACTGCGTCCACGGGCCTGGGGAGCGTGAGTCTCTCGGGTAGGGCCGACTTGTTGTTGCCTCCCGAGCGCCGGAGGTCGATGATGATCCTCCGCTTGGTCGTACCATCATCTTTGACCTTAAGGATGAGGCCCAACTTGGAGACCGTGCCGAGCCCATATCTCCTGATGGCCTCCTCCATTGCCAGCTTGATGGCGAAGCCTTCGTCCACGTACCGGTCGAGTTCAATGAAGGCCTCGCGTCCGGGTTGTCTGTGACCGAGGCGTAGTTCCTGAGGGGCCCCGAGTGCCACGCTTCCTCTTCCCCTCCTGCTGCTTGGTCCTTCTGCTCTTCCAGAGGGATAGCGGGGTAAACGCCACAAGTCGGAATGGGGCGCTCAATCCCCAATGGGGCCCCGTTGCGCACCCAATCTGGTACGTGCTTCTCCGGATCCCCCGCCTTCTCCACCCAACCTTCGAGCTCCGGGTCAAGCAGGGACTTGTATGGCGTTGTGGCAGGAGCCAACTGGACCGTTGGCTTTGCTTGGGCCCCGACAGCTCTTCTGAGCTCGGCCTTGCACAGGCTTGTCCTAGTCGGGCCCTCGCACACGCTGGCGCCGTAGGTCTCTGCCACCTCCAATGCATCCGGGCACTTGTCCACGAACCGCTCCCAAAGGGCCATGATCTTAACCGTCCCACCCAGGTGATCTTTCGGCTTCGGCTTTATCCTCTCAAAGGAGCCCTGGCCTCCCTTCCAGCCTGCCAGCACAGGGTCGTTTGTCGTGGCATCCCCCCCCGGTTGCTGGCGGAGTGTCTGTTGGAGCTGCCCCCCTTCTCGGTGATCTGCTCCTCGTTTCCTTCTTGGTCTGCACCTCCTCGGCGACCTTCGTCTCCGATCCTTCGGACCCCTGGCTCGGCTGCGAAACGTTCTGTGCTGTGGCCCCCTTCTCGGTGATCTGCTTGTCGTTTCCTGTGCTGCGGCCCCCCTTCTCGGTGATCTGCTCGTCGTTTCCTCTGCTGCTGTGGCTGCCCCCCTTCTTGGCGATCTGCTCCTCGCCTTCTTGGCTTTCCCCTTCTCTGCGACGCCAGTGGGTACTTGCGACGGGGCGGCCCTGCAGCCTTGGACTTTGTGAGGATCGGGTACCTGATCAGCTTTGCCGGCTTCTTCTCCTCTTTCCCTTCTCCTTCTTGTCCTTCGTCAGCTCGGGCCCGGTCCTTGTCTCCCTTGCCTGCTTTTTCTTCTTCGAGGCTGGGGACGATGCCGTGCTCCTCCCCTTTGGCTTCTCCGCCCGGACAAATCGGTGATCTCTGCCCGCAGCTGGTCCCTTCTTTCCTTGAGCCACTCCAGGTGTCCCATCTCGTACAGGTGGGCCACGATCTTCTCGGCCAAGGAGTCAACGAGCTGGTCCGGGTACTCTGCGGAGGCCGCGGAGTTGTTCAACCCCACAGCGATGTGACCGGCCCCTCCGCAGCAGCACTGTCCCGAGAGCTTCTCTAAGCCCTCCACAGATCCCAAGACCCGCTGCGGCTTGTACATCCGGTTCCCTTTCTCCACGTCCTGCTGGTAGAGGCAGGTGGGGAAGGCCGCCCACTTGACTTTGCCCTGGCCGAGGGAGTACTCCGCGAACTTGGCCAGCTCTGGCAGCTCCCACGCCGACAAGTGGCGCTTCACTTCTGAAGGCGGGGGGTTCTCCAAGGTGACCGGCGGCGATATGCCCGAGTCATTCTCTGTATAGAGAATCGCCCCCGCCATCTCAACGGCCCGGGCCAGGAGCACCGTTCCTAGCCTCGCTTCCTTCGTGCCCTTCTCGTCGAGGTCCGGGAGGCCATAAGGGTGGTCCGGTGGTCCTTAGTCCGCACAGGCTTTGGGGCGCCCTGAACGTAATTGAACCGGGCCTTTGAAAACGTGGAGCACGGGAAGCCTGCGTGGTAGCCGTCGTAGCCACCGCTCCTGGCCTTCTCCAGTTGGGACTTGTAGGGCTCCTCCTCGGCTAAGTTCACCGCGTTCTTTATATCCGCAGACTCGACTATCACCACCATGCCCCGGGTTTTGGCCTTCATCTCGATGGCCTTGCCGAGCTTATCTTCCTGGCCCGAGAAGTGTGTAGGTAAAGGAAGGGCCGGCTCGTGAAGAAGTTCCGTAGACCCTCCGGAATGACGCCAGAGCTCGCTGCTCCCCCGCCATCGCCTTGGCTTCCCGAGCCCCCGGGCGGCCCTTCCTCCTCTCCTCCTTCGTGTCCTTTCTCTCCTCCTCCTTCGCTGGCCTTCCCGGTGTCCTTGTGGTCCTGGTTGGCCTTCTTCTTCTTCTTCCCGGCGCCCTCCGTGGCTTCTCCTGTCCAGGGCTCGGGGCCTCCACCTATTTCTTCTTGTTCTGGGGACAGTCCTTGCTTGGGTGGCCCGCAAAACCGCATATCGTGATATTTGGGGTTCTCGGCACCTTGGCTTGGCACGGAGTACCGGGTGAGAGCCCAGCACAGGGCCCGTTCCCATTGTTCCACCCGAAGCACCTCTGGTTCCTCTTCGAGTCCGCCTTTCCTCCTCTTTCGCCCCCTCTGCCACCATCTCCCTTTGAGCTTGTACCTGAAGCGTGTAGTCTCTTTAGCTCTTCTCTTTCCGAAGTGCGCTTCCTCTTCCTGGCTTCCCTCCTCGCTTTCATGGTGTCCTTCGTGCCCCGTGCGCGGGGGCCGGGGGCGGCTCGTCGAGGTAAAACTCCATTGGCGACAAAGGCTTTCCACGCATCCTTCTCGCCATCCAGGTCAAAGCCGGCTGGCGCAACTGCTCCTGCCAAAAGGGCTCGTCTCGAAGGAGCACAAGGCCATGAGGGCTGTCCAGGGCCTCGCGGAGTCCCAGCCGTCCGGGGGTTGACTTCCCGAGGCCATGGCCATCTACGTCTTCATCTTCAGGCTCATTCAACCAAATGCCAAGCGCCCGTATACCTCTTGGCCACCCTCTCGATGAACCTCGTACGCCTGGAGCACGCTCAAGGAGACCACCCCAAGCATGAGCAGGGCGGTCTTGTAAACCCGGAAGCTGTTCAACCATGCTGCGTGGTCGGGTGGTCCCGGCAAGTCCTTCGCAACGAACGAGCCGTCGTGTTGCATGGTCCAAGTCTTCAGCTTGAGGGCTTTCAGGTTCTTCTTCGCAAAGGGAACCCAGACCGCGAAGTCCGCATAGGGAGAAAGCTGTAGCACTTCCACCCGCCTCCTCATTGCGGACAGCTGCTCGGCTGTGGGTTCTTGCTCCGGTGGGGGGGCTCCACCCATCACCTGGACATACCTCTCGTAGGCCTTCAAGGTATCCTTCGTGTCGTCCAGCGTGAACTCGGAGTCGTCCCCCTGGTCCAAAACACCATTCATCTTTAGTTTCCTTTCCCCGACCGCGCTGGCTTGTGGTGCTCCGGTCGCGGGCCTGGCTGGCATGGATGTCGTAGACTCCGGGGCGTCCCAAATGGGGAACTCGACCCAGTCTTCCCATGGTTTCCCAGCCACCCATGCCTTCCTCCTCGCCAGTTTGTAAACTTGTCCCACCTGCGTAGCCTGCATAACCGTGAGGTAGGAGCCGTCCCTCTGCTGGGCGTTTTCCAAGGCTGTTTCCACGACGCCTGGTGGAAGCGTCGCTAGGAGCCGGAAGTCCTCCGTGGGGTCGCCGATCTGGTCCAGGAAAGCCTGCCAGACCCCCTCCGCGACGCTGTACCAGCGCACCAGGTCCGGAAGGGTACTCAAGGCGGCTGCTTCCGAAGCAGAGGGATACATAGGGCAGGCTAAGCGCGAGGCAAAAGAATCCTACCATCCTTCAAAAGGGCACGCTCGTGCCCACATTCCTGCGGTATATACACCAACCGCCTCCAACATGCGCAGTGTGTCCTGCACATTATTCATCGCTCCCGCTTATTCATAATGTTTCGCGAAAACCATCTCAGATGCCGACGTGGTACTAACTACACTTCAGAGGCTGAGAACAAGCAAGTTCTTTGCAGCTAAGCTTACACTGGAAGTGCAAACGGCCGCCTTGTGAGTGGAATCCTCACCAAGCACGCTGCCCAAGGCAACCGCAGAAAATAGTGCCGGTGCCCACCAGAACCTGCGGAACATACCCATGCCACGCACGAATCACTTGAAACTTCTGAGACCCGGGCATCATCATCACGCACATCGCCGAAACGATCTTGGGAGCACAGCTGAAGCTTAGCACAAATTGCGCGGGGCTCAGCGCCACCTTCAATTCGCGCCGGTCGCCGAGTCCCCCGCCAGAATCGGCGCCCGTGGCTGTCGGGCTCTGGCAGCCTGGTTTGAACTCGGAGCTTGAAGCCGCCGTGCTAATACTCAGCACCAGGCTAAGGATTTAGAACAGTCCACAGCAAGTTTGGGAAAATGAAAGCATGACTGTCCATGAAAGTGCTTTGCTTTATGCAGATCTGCTGCCATCTTACGCTGCCTTGTGTACCATATTGGGCATGAGAGCTGGTCGGAAGGAAATGGCTGGTCAGACAGGTCCACCGCCTCGTTCATGGTCTTGTCTTGAAACTCCGGGTGTCCACCTGTGACCTTCTCCTGGCATGGACATGAAACATGCATGGAGCAGCCATGCCATGTCAGGTCTAACTAACACTTCGGCGGTCATCTTGACAGCCGGTGTACTTTCAAAATCAATGAACCCGCTCGAAGACAATAAAGTTCTTGACTCCAACCCGCCAACCGCTTGTAACCATCTGACACTGTTGGATTAGCCTGGCAGCACAAGCAGACTGAGAGAAGTCGATGTAAACCAGGTCGGATCACACTGAAATGGCGCACAGGCATGCCGAAGAGAGCCTCCGAGACTGCCGAGCTCTCGAGCCGAAGCCCTGCATTCGGCGGTTTAGGCCGCATGCCTGCGAAGGTCGCGGCAGTCGTGTCATCATCATTCTGATTGGCGCTCGCCTTCCACGAATGGTTGCAAAACTGGAGCACAGCGAGATCTGACAGTTGCACCAGCACAGTAGGTTCTCAGCAAAGGATTCAATGCATTCCTCCCAGACATGAGGGCCTCTGGATTAACAAAGGAACCTAAGCACATGCAACCCGAAGACCCTAAGATGCTGCGTCAATCGCAGACCGATCAGGCCTCGCAGCGAGCGCCATCGACTGTGCCCGGAATAGAAGCATCACAGCCTTGTGTGCTGTCTTTACCACACCCCCATCTGTTCCTCTTTGGCAGAGGCCAGCCTCCCAGCCTCCTGGTTGCACCGCAAGCAATTGGCGTGCAGCTGCGCTCGGCCGCGATTGTAGGTTGAAGAGCTGGGCTCGAAAGAGTCTAAATTCTGGAATGGAGTCTTGCTCTTGCATCACGAAGGTGGCGCAAATGATTCAGTTGCAGGTGTGTGCAATGTGTCTGTGCACCTACATATGTTCAGATCATGTGGCTACCAAGTACCTGGTCCCAAAAGCTCGGTTGACAGGACCAGCATTTGCGATGCGCTGCATGGATAAAGCCAGTGCACGGCACATGCTGCTCTCGAGCTTCGAAAGACTTTGATGGTAAGCCAGGCAGAAGCCTAGCAAGTTTGCTGCTCAGGACGCAGTGACGTTGGACATGACGAGCACCGATCAGACACATACATCGCTTAAGCTCATTCAGTGTCAGGGTGCACAAAAGCTTTTGGAGCCTCTCGCAGCTCGGCCCGCCAGTTCGCGCATGGATGTCGGAATTCCTCGAGCTTCAAGCTGTCCAGGAAAGCTCACCTCATCTTCAGAATTACAGCGAAGATGGCAAGGCTAACGCTCAAAGGCCTCAAAGGCTCGCCCGCGAAGATCTCCCTCGAGCCTGGCAGTGTTGCTGACGCAGATGCTCTCGGTTGCCGCTGCGCCGCTCGCTGCATGTGAGGACGGAGCCAAACGGATCCCAATGGAGAGGAAGGTGCCTCGTCAGAGCATGGCATCGACTCTTTCTGCATTTTTAGCATAGAGGCTGCGCGGAGTCTGACACGGCAAGAACAACATAATTCCACGAACACGATGCCTGCCTCTGGCAGACGCTTTCTTCCATCAGCACCACCGAAGGAACTTGGCAAAGGGGAAACAATGAATCTGTCCACATACTTCTCCACATATTGCGCCATCACATGGCTGCAATAGTTCCATCTACTTATGCTCGCATCTCATATCCCAAAAACGAAACAGCACGGACTACAAACGACGCCTATGTTGTGTGCGTGTGAGAGAACTGCCCTCGTTCATAGGCAAACGGGGGTCACGCCCCCTTACACCTCATTTGTCATCTCGCAGATGCATGGCCCAAGGTACCCTCTCTTTGCTTCATGGGACCGGCAGGAGGGCATGTGCACCTGGTACATCTACAGTGGACTGTGTCGCATCTACCTCACTAATCTGTCTCGCGCATCTATTCTACCATCCTTCCCTATTCCGACCTTTGAGCAGTGCAAGTGCACAGTTCCGCATATGCATCTGACATGGTAAAGGTCCAGCACTGCAGGTGTGTAATGCTCCCTTCGCAGTAAAATGCTAATGAGCTCCCAAGCGCAAGTCGCAGGGGGACAGAGGGGGTGGGGGAGCCATACACCCCAAGGAAACGTACCTGCGTCGCTCGCCCATGGATACGTGCGGGGATAGCTTGGGGAGCCTCATATCATTTCATTTTATCTCACTTCTGGCTACATCATTCCTTATTTGTGTCTGTCGTAGCAAAGGGCAGAAAAACTACCCGTCACAGATCATCTGACTCTGTTGCGTGTGCCCTTCCTTGTGTCTGGCATTATGACACCCTTTCACTTCATTGTCGTTACCACAATCATCACCAACATCATGCAGCCAACCACGAATGCAAATTCAACGACTTTCCGTCACGGCACCGTGCCGGTCTCAATAAAGCAGTCCTTGATGAAGGGGCTGCGCCCTCACATCCACGCGGGTATATACTCTCTCCCTCTCCCATTCTCCTCTTTCAGCTGTAGGTATTCAGCCACCCGATGGCACAAGGTACCTTCTTTTCGATTCAATGGAACCCCACATGAGAGGAGGGCATATTATGCATCTGGTAAATCTAGAGTGGTCTGCGTGCGTCTGACATGGTAAAGTGTACTGCTCCTAGGCTGGTAATGTGGTAGAATTCCAACGCGGTAAAGGGCTAGTGCAATGCACTAGTGCAAGGGAATGCGCTATAAGCACGAATGGTTGGTTTCATCGTCGCGCCCCACGCGGGCCTTGTGTGTGAACTGCCCTAGTGGGCTATGGGGGGGTCACTCCCCTTTTCTTTCTCCTTCCTTTCTATGCAGAGGGCGGGAGAGTTGTGGAGAAGCTCCACCCAACGAAGTTCTCTGCCACACCCCCGACAAAGGTACCTGCATGTATCAGCCCTGGGCCCTGGCATGGACGGCTGGGGAATACGTTTTCGTCTTCGTTCATCTTCCATTACTTTTTCGTGCTACATCATTCCCTTGTGTCTGTCGTAGCGAGGGGCAGAAACCATACCCGTGACGGATCACCTCATTCTGTTGCGTATGCAAATCCACGTGTCTGGTATACTTGGAACCCTGCACTTCATGCTCGTTACCACAATCATCACTATATCATCCAGTCAAGCATGAGTGCAAACTAACTTTGATACATGCGGGGAAGACCTCACGATCCATGCTCTGGCAAGAGTTCATGACTTCAGGGCCTGACGTAGTTACGTTTTGCCGTGAGCAAAGGGCCAGAGGCTAAGCCAAACTGACCAATTGTTTCCGTAGTGTGAGGGTGGGCTTGTAGACGATGAAGAATCTGTCAACGCTGTTTAAGCCCGGGGCATGGTCTGCGAGATTGACATATTCTAATCTTTAGGACGACAGAATTTGACTTTTTAGCAATCACAAATCCCCCTGGCCACCATGATTGGTGACCACCCATGCTGGCCACCGTAAGATCACTAATGATGACCGCATTGACGCAATCTGTCGGGTCTTCATCAATTTCCTGACCCTTTGTGATAGTGCAAACGGTAGTGGCAAGTCTTCGGCCGTAGCGAGTGTAAGTTGGTCTGGTCATTTGCAGTGCACCAGTGGCTTCTCTCGTCGTCGTGGTGTGCTGTGAACATGCGACGGCTGTGAGGCGTCCTGGAGAAGTTGGCTTGCTTCCTTGCAACCACGCCGCCGCAAAGCAAAGGTGAGTGCGACCAAAGCCCGCTTGATCCAGGGTAGCGAGGCCCTGCAGGCAACTCATACTACCTCTATGCCTGCCGTCATGACTTTTGGAAATCTTTGCCCCGTGTTTGCTACTTTGCAGAGCGTGCTGGGTCGCTGCGACAATCCGGAGCTCGGCAAGCAGCTCTCGCCCGAAGCCTTTCAGGTATCAAGTCTGCTGGCCGAAGGCTAGTCAAGCAATTCCGTGCCTTCATCAATGGCCGCTACCAGGCGGAGCACCTCTTGCCTCGCAGGAAGCTGCAGGAACTCACGACTGAAAAGCCAACCGTTTCCTTTTTGAGGCTTCCAACACATCAACACGACAAATGCTTTGCCGTCATACTAGCTCCTTGCATTCAGTACGTGTGTTTAGGTGTGCGCGTCGCCTGGTGAGAGACTGTGGCTCAAAGCCGGTTGCAGAGCATTTGGTTGACCTGTTCGTGTCGCTGATGTCTTTTGGAGCCTATCCTCACCAACAGACAGACTTTCCCCCGGCACAAGAAAGGGTGACAGTCGAACGGAGATTTCCTCTTGCAACGCGGGTCTGAACCTTCCAACTTTCAAACAATGATGACAGAGATCGATGTTCGTTAGCGCACTGAATCTGCCTTGCTGCATTGCCCACATAAAGTGATGCTGCACGAATCCGGAAAGCAACAACAAAATCAAGCCATGCCACTAACCTACTACTTCTACTGCAGCCTAAAGCTGCCCAAGAGCAACACAGCTCTTCAGCCCTCTCTACCGGCGCCTGTCTGCAATGTTGTGCGAGGTCTGGAGGTGACGCTGCCGAAGCACGGGCGGCCGCCAGGCACCCAGCAAAGCTGCAGGAAGACGAGTATGAACTTGACACAAGAGCTCGGGGACTTCATGTCTGGACCTTGCAGTGCCTTGCAGTGCTTGCTGCACAGGGCGCTGGAGCCTTCGAAAGATGGCACGGTCACCTGTGCAGGGGTTCCAAGCCAAGTCCCGCGAAAGCCTACTTTGCATGGCTTTCAGAGTCCGCAAGTCCGGGATCTTCATGGATCTTCCGATTTCAATTCCATGTCTGGCCCAAACAATTGGTTGCATTCACCAACGCATGTTCCGCAACGCCTGCATCGCGACGCTGAGGGGCAACCGGATGCCTGAACTGGTGCGGAGCGACAGGTTCAGAGCACAAATATCACAGCACTGAAATTCGAAACAGGCCCAACTGCTCATGCCTACGCCAGGTCACGTCTGACAGAGCTGCGCACAGAGAGCTGCCCCACGTGCTGCATCCAAGGAAGCGGCACGGCCGGAAGTGGAAAAGGGGGCCTTGTGTCGTGCCGCACGCGTATTGACGTATCCGGAATCAAGGCCTGCTGAGCCCGGAACCGAAGCCCATTTCAGCAGCTCGCGCCTGATCCAGCGCTCCACCAAGTTGTTTGCTTTTTGTATTTCTTTTCATTGACATGATCATCTTCTTCTCGCGGTCCATGAATTCGTCACAGCACTGTCGACTGCTCGGACTCGGAAGGCTTCTTGCGCCATTTCCCGATGCTGCCCTCTTAAGTCGGTCATTTCAAGCTTTGAAGGTTGACACTGTGACACTGAAAGCTCAGGCTTCAAGCAGACGGCTGCAAGTCTTTCGGACATTTTGGTGTCCTTGACTCCGTTGTTTTCGTGCGATCACGCAGTATGAAGGAGATTCTCTCGCGAGAGCCTTCGATTCGGAGCTGCTGATCTGTAAACCACATGCGGTTCTGATCCATCAGATGTGCTGAGCACAAACACCCGAAACTGCCCCAAAGAACGGGTGCAGAACGAAACGCCTCGAACTCAAGATAGAGGTCGGCCAGAACCAAACCTATACAAAGTTCCCACCTAGAAATTACGAGACATTCATTGCCCCACCCGCAACAACTCCCCGAAAACGAAAAGCGGATGTCTTCTAGATAATGGTATCGAGCTGGCAAAAACTGAATTTCGCCCGCAGCCATCCACCCACATTCTCGATGATGATGATGGTGATGGCGATGCAGGAACATAACTCAGATGCCCTATCTGTACCGACCAGCATGGGAACGTGGAAACGCACGAATTGGTGTCGCACGATCCCTACACACGCAAATGATCCGAATGAACAAGTGGCTCGGTGTCGAGTTGATTCACGTGTTTTGTTCTTCACTTGTTAAGGACGACAGAATAGTCCAAAACAATGGGTCTGGCCAGTATCACGTCCAGACAAAAAGCCTCCCATGTCTGTTCGTTTTCGCTGGATCCTGCCTGCACCGGCTTGATTGAAAAACAACAGTATAGGGATCCGTCAGTCTCCCGGCTTCACAGCCCAAAGGACAGGTGCAGGGACTCGTGTGGGAGTCGAGGAACCGAAAATCAGGCGACTCTTGTCACTGCACTGGCCTCATCAGCAATACTGCCCGGTAGAAAGCCGGCATCGGTGCTCCTGCAGCCTGCCAGCATCGCGAGTCAGTTGTGTAACATGGTGCTGACAGACACACTCTATCTGCGTCTCTCTGTTGCAGAGCCCTCTGCCTCGCAGCTCCGAAATGCCGTGGCCGCTCCCATCGAATCACCAATACTGATCTGAAACTGAGGAGCAACGGCCTTCACTGCCTGGAGATGCGAAAGGTGGCACTTGGGGTCTACACTCTACGAGCATCAGCATTAGCTCTGCGAGTGCTGCAGTGATCTGTTGGTATGAAATAGCAGTGGCACTTTGGCCCGCAGGCAACTTCGGGCCGCTTGTGGACCCTCCTGGAGGCTTAGGGCTCCCCGCCCAGTCGCCGTGCATGAACTGAGTGCACGAAGCCAGAAAGCGTCAGAGGCTTCTCAAGCCCTGGGCTTCCATGGGCGCTTTGCTGAGAGGGCAACAGAGTCTTGAGTGGGTCTACTTTGTCAGCAAGACCGTCTTCAGTCGAGACCTCTTCCACAGGCACATAGATTCCACGGGCACGAGAATCAAATATTCCCCGACCTTGTTCTGCACCTGAAGTTGGAGGGCTGCTGACGATTTGCTTCCACCCAGAGACCAACGTCAACATGACCCAGGCTGTGCACCCTGAAAGCTGCCACTGCCAATTGTCGGGAACAGCCAGAAACGCTGGGCAGCGAGTGCCATCAGCACGCCTGTCTTTTTTGTGACATTGAATTCCAGCCAGCAGAGCTCCCAGAGCTACCAAGCTGGTGAATGCGACCAAAGAGGACAATGCAAGGACAGGACGACCACTGCGCTGACAGGACACAGCTAGAAGTATGCAAAGCATGTGCCATGCCAACGCGTGTGTCCCGGCTGGTCCCAGTAGTACCAAGGCATCCACTGACCACACGCCCATATGTGGCAAACACGGCAAACTAACCGCTCGTGAAAGCAAGCTGCCCGATCCCGACACCACCAAGAAGCTTCCGAACAGCGGTGCAACAGCGGAGAGAAGTTCCCTTCTCCAGGCAAGCAGAATCCATGTGCCAAAGGCCCCCCCGAAGCAATACCAGAGGAGTGCAGCCCCCGCAATGTGGTCATCAACGGTACGCGCCCAATCTGAGCAATATGAAGCAGCAGCAAAGCCTGCAAAAGCACCAACTAAAACTTGGGAGCCTTCGAAGCCAGTGTGCATAGCCAATGCCACTGCACTGGCCGCTGCAAGCGTTAGCACAAGCTCTGCAAAGAGGCTCGGCACAAGGTTCTTGAGAACTGCTTCAAAATGGACAAGCCATGCGACAATTAAAGAGGACGCTGCAATGACAAGCGCGTGCCAAACACGCGGGCCGTTCCATGCACAAAGAAGACCGATAACGACGGCAACAGCTGCAACGCCTGCTTGGTGAGGGCTCTTCGCCAGCCACGTGCTAATGTGAGATGTGTACATCAGTACAGGAGATCTCTTTACTTGGCTGTGGAATAAATAAACGTCCTCGCAGGGCAAGCTCAAGCTGGACCCCGCTGGGGCCTTCTGTGAAGTTGCTTGAGCATGGTCAGCATGCTTGGGTGCAGTCAGGTCGTCGATCGCAGCGGACTTCTCTCTCCCCTCCGCTTTTACATCCTGTCTGATGGCAGTCGGGCCCTTGGGCATGTGTGGCATCGGAGGTCCGTTTGGCACCACCTTCAGAGCAGGATTGCCCAGGGAGACCCAAAGGCAGCATTGGAGCAAAACCATGAAGACTTGGACTGTCATGGTTCCGCAGATGCATTAGCAAGTAACGGGTCTCGGGGCTGAAACCGTGAAAGGTTGGCAATGACATATCTGTAAAGCGCCACATGCATCCTCGACTGACAATGACCCAGCTGCTTACACAATTAGGTAACAGTAAAGGGGATTGACGCATGCCGAAAAACATGAAACAGAGCAAACCCTGTGTTCGAAGCACGCCCATCTCTCGATTCTGTGAGCCAAGACGGCGCGTGCATCAGAGACTAGGATGTGCCATATTCTCTTGCTTATCTGCTGTAACTTGGTACTTTGCACTGTAAGCAAGCCGGGCCCGCTTTCTGCGGCACCAGTGCTTCAAGCAGCAACCGCCTCTTTCAAGTTTCGTTCCTCCCCCAACATCTCTGCTCTGAGTTCTTGCACTGGCACTCAAATCCCTGACGAGTAGAGACAGCTCAATGTGTGCCAACCAGCCAAATGCCTGCCGAAAGACTCTACAACACGCTCCGACGTGGTGAGTCACAATCTTGTCCAGATGATTCGGCCAAAAGCACTCCCCGCGGCTGAGCAGGACCTGTCTTCCAGGTTGCGAAGAAGATGCATTGCCTGCGCAAAGTAGGAATGCATGCTTCGCCGTTTGCAACTCGCTGAGACTGGAACTAAAGCTGCATTCACGAGATGATCCAACCCCAGACCTCTGCATCCAGCACGCAATTTTCGGCTTTTTCAAACCATGTGGTCGCAGACGCAGGGAGTCTTCCTTCATCGTCTATGCTGATCACAAGGGACCCGAAGCATTGATACGTGGGTACCGGCTTTTGCACATCTTGCAGACATACGTTGCCACCACAAGCTCACTGGCAGAGGTGAGCTCGAACCCACATGAACCTGCTGCGACATGGTGCGGCCACGAGCCATGTCAATCCCGGTGATCAGGGTTGCTGTGCAGCTGCCGCTGGTGGCAGTCCACATGGACGTATTGTTGGATTGTTTCGTCTTCAGCAGGTTGAACACCAAAGTGTGACTTTCCATCACGCACGAAGCCGGCATCGTGCGTTCCGCAGCACGGTGTTTGTCGGAATACTCTGTACAGTTCTGCACTTATCGGCGCCAACCTTTCAATTGGCGCTTCTCGTGCTTTTTCAACCTTGACCGTATGCGGGCGATGTCAGAGTCTTCAGGAGCCAGGCTTGCAGCAGCGTCTATGTCGGAGTATGCTGCAGCGAAGTCAAGCATCCCACCATGTGCAACCGCTCGTCTGCAGAATGCTTGCGTATTGTTCGCATCGAGTTGGATCACACGGTTGCAGTGCACAACGGCAGAATCAAATTCTTCCAGATTCAAGCTGCAGAACGCGCAGCGTAGCCGGACATCAAGCTCTAAACTTTCTGTCTCGCTGCGCAACGTACCGCCTGGTTCGAAGCGTAGGCGCTGCAGGGCCTGGTCGTAGAATGCCAGCGCTGAGATCCAGTCTGCTTGCCCGACTGCTTCGTTGCCTTGTCGTCTGAAGGCCGTCGCTTCTTTCACTGCCGCCTCCTGCAAGGCCACATCAGGATGTTCCTTAGATGAGACAGCACATAGCGAAGTGGACCTGGACTATGAGTCAATATGAATATGAATTTGAATAGCTTCATGCGAGCTCCGTCTCCGCATGCCGAGTCGCTGGTAGCCCGGGGGATGGGTCTGAGTCCGAGGGCGAGGGCGAAGTCCCTGAGCCAGTCTCCTGAGCTTCCTGAGACTGAGACGCGGCGGTGCCGCTAGAGGAGCCGCTTCTTGGCACCCTCACGTTCACATCAGCAACATCGAAAACCTTGATTTCCGAATCGATTCCTGATGTGGCGACCAATGGCCACGTTGGATGTGGTGCCACACAATTCACAATGTGTCGATCTGCTCTGAGTTTCTTGAGCAACCCGCCTGACGACACATCCCACACATAGAAATTGCCACAGTCTCCTCCGCTGCCCAATGCAGCTTCTCCACACATAAATTGAACTTCTTTTGCACAAGTTTCTTCGTTGGGTCTACCCTCAAACGACCGTCGTGAGCTTAAGAGAACAAAGGACGCCGGCAAGGTCACTGCGCTGCATGCTTCGCTTCGTAGCGAGATGTGCGTCGTCTTCTCAGCCACTGCGACATCGGTCTCACTAGTTGCGCTCGGTCCTATGTCAAAAAGCTCGATTTCGCCACCTCGATAATTGGCCAGAAGGGACTGGCCAGAAATGCTCCAGCAAACTCCAGATATGCCCACCTCTGATCGAGAAAACAAACTTGACGCCATGCCGTAGCGATGTTTTCGAATCATGTTCTCCGTTGAATGTAGCGAGACCGCTGGAGTCAACGGCATGTCTGTTGCAGCCCCGGACTCAAGATGCATACGTAAGGTGCGAATATCATAAATCCGCAAGAACGGATCGTTGCCACCCACTGCGATAGTGTCAGTTCTAGCGGGATTCACTGACAGTCCTGCCAATCCGATTCCACCTGTGCTGACGGCGATGGCATGGTCATCCTGTCGCAAATCAAAGTGGCGAACACAGCCATCGCTGCAACTGACAAAGAAGGTGCGGCCCAAAGAATCCGGCAAAGTGGCGATTTTGAATGCAAAAAAATGGCCTCTGTCAGGCTCGAACAGTTTCATCTTTTGTCCACTGTAGATGTCTGTAAGGCACACATAGCCATCAGCCCCGCAAGACACAATGCTCTGCATGTCGCCAGTAATGATCGCGTCAAAAATGTTGTGCCGGTGCAATGTTGGAAGACAGGCCGACGGGCGAATTCCATGGCCGGAAAGATGTGGGCCGAGCCTCCAAAGATGAATCATCATGTCATCGCTCCCACTTACCAGAAGCTCACCATCTGAGGACCAGCGGATGGTATTCACGCAGCCCCTGTGGCCATTCAACACAGATGTCACCTCAAATCGATCCACCCAGGAGCGGCTCCGTTGGAAGCATGATCTCAAGCCTTTGGCCTGCACGTGGCGGAGCTGCAATAATGCGAACAGGTTGGTGGCATGGACACCCATCTCCATAGCAACAATTACTTCAACCTACTCTGCACTGGGCCAAGACTGCAGACATATCAACAGTTCTGCCGCTTTACCGATGTCTGCTCGGATTCACTCAGTCATGCCCGCCCGCCCATGCTCATCTGCTGTTGCTGCGACTGCTCAGCAGCTGCCTGTGTGAGCTTACTTGTTGTCGCAGATCGGTCCCAAGATGCAGCTCTAAGCTTTGATCTCAGTTCGGCGACACAGGTCACATGGTCATATGACCCAACTAAGGCTTTGCTTGAGTCTAAGTCTTTACCTTCGATGTTTGATAGGTGTTTCGACTGAGCCCGTTGCACAGGTCTGTCGTGATACAGCACATCGGACGACTGCATTTTAAGCATTTCGAAAAACTGGCCCTTCCGAAGATCTTGAGGACAATCCTGAAATCATCTTTGGGCAGCAAACTTTCTGCAGTCGCCAACATCAAGCAAGTCCGTCGTGACCGACTTCGGAGGTGCAGAGGGGAAATGCCGGAAACAATGCACAGAAATCCCTGACAAGCCGCCTAACCTGCCTCGCGGCCTTTGAGCCACGACATGCCACGACACCACCGACACAAAGCCCCTGTGCCAAAAAAACAAAACAGCGGCGCCTGCGCCGATGAGCTGTTTCGCCTTCCATTTCCATGGTTTACAAAGCTCGGAAGCCTCATTCAGACAAGAACAAGCGAGTTGCTGCTAAGGTTTTCAATGTGCTGAACGAACTGGCTTGACGTTGTCGACTCCATGGCGTCTCGTCACATGAAACCTCACAGCGCTTGGCATGGCCTGGGCAAGGCAGTGGCTCTCCACCGAAAAGCCGCAGCCATCTGCAAGGTTCGCCTATGATGTTTGCGGCTGGAGGTGCGTATATCCTAATTGCAACTTGATGACTCGACTATGTCATGTTGTGTGTTCATGCTGGCGGCGTGCATCCTTTGAAATGTTGCTCTCGCGATAGTTGAACTGACATCCATGGCCGGCAATGCACTCGATGAAGGAACAATGTCACAACCTGTCACCTGTGCACACGACAACCGACAAATCGTTGCTAGACTGTCAGCGATCACTCACGAACGAGATTTCAATGTTTGGAACTCGGCTTCATGTTTGCACAACAACACATGTTGAACTTGATCCGATGAGAATGCTCACGACGGCGGGACATGTACAAGCAAGGTACCATTGCAATAACTCGCGACAACCAAGTCTCGAGAAGCACAGGCGGACAGTGTGAACATGGACAGCACATTTTACAACGTAGTCGGGTGTGTGTGTGTGTGTGTGAGCAGTGTTGTCCTTTTGACGGCACGCGCGCTGCATTGTACTTATTTCCAACTGTTATGGTACACACACCACGCACCCTACAAGCACAGACATGTGAAGACATGAGCATGCAACGAAGCACGGTCCTCTCTTTTCTTGATGCCAAGCGGGGTATGTCACGAGAAGTCAAACACGAAAGTGTGGGTGCACACACCCTGCAACATAATGCAACTGCAATGGACGGCAATCCGTCATCGCAACACACCCCTCAGGGCTGGCGGGCGGGACAAAAAAAAAATCCGAGCTGCACACAGCCAAAACTGCAAGGGACGGAGGTCATGGTCTGCACAAAAAGAACATGCTTCAAAAATGCAATGCACTCACTCAGTTGTCAGAAAACAGTTTTGGAAATAAAAGCTGTCTCGCAAGCGAGAAAGCTTCTTTATTTCCAACTGTTAAGGTACACACACCACGCACCCTACAAGCACAGAAATGTGAAGACATGAGCATGCAACGAAGCACGGTCCTTTCTTTCTTGATGCCAAGCGGGGTATGTCACGAGAAGTCGAACATGAAAGTGTGGGTGCACACACCCTGCAACATAATGCAACTGCAATGGACGGCAATCCGTCATAGCAACACACCCCCCCATAGAAAGAGATGACGGACAGGCAAGGCTTATGCAGGATTGCACGAGGTCCTTGAAGCGTGCTCACACAAAGGGTGTACCACGGCACAAGTAAGCGGACCTTATATTATCAGGCCACAGCGTGCCCCAAAACCCTGTCCCACCTAGGCCTCTACAGTATCGAGAGTTACCTGATCGGCCAAAAGGTGCACATTTTCGATCTGATACGACAGGCTCGAGCCCACGCCGTCCCGGCTCGGCAAACTCGATCTCCAGGACCAAGTTTAGCTGGGGCGGGAGCATCTTCCCGCAGTTGAACATCCCGATCAGGTGCGGTGCCATG